>MJUU01033294.1:84431-113767 GCA_002080025.1 Modiolus philippinarum | reverse complement strand
TATTGCATATAGGGTATACCATTTGTCCGGATAACTCCTCCTACAGTTTTTAAGCTAGGAAGTTTTTATTTTGCAGGTTGATTGTGCACATATCAAAGATGTGCATACTACTTGGATTTTGATTTTTGATTATTTTTCAGAAAACTACACATTGTTGAACTTTGTCATTTTTATGCATTGTATTGCATTTGTCCGGACAACTCCTCCTACAGTTTTTAAGCTAGGAAGTTTTTATTTTGCAGGTTGATTGTGCACATATCAAAGATTTGCTTATTACTTGGATTTTGATTTTTGATAATTTTTCAGAAAACTACACATTGTTGAACTTTGTCATTTTTATGCATTATATTGCATATAGGGTACACCATTTGTCCGGATAACTCCTCCTTCAGTTTTTCAGCTAGGAAGTTTTTATTTCGCTGGTTGATTGTTCACATATCAAAGATGTGCATGCTGCTTGGATTTTGATTTTAGATAATTTTTCAGAAAACTACACATTGTATAACTTTGTCATTTTTATGATTTATATTGCATATAGGGTACATCATTTGTCCGGATAACTCCTCCTACAGTTTATTAGATTGGAAGTTATTATTTTGCAGGTTGATTGTTCACATATCAAAGATGTGCATGCTACTTGGATTTTGATTTTTGATATTTTTTTCAGAAAACTACACATTGTTGAACTTTGTCATTTTTATGCATTATATTGCATATAGGGTACATTATTTGTTCGGATAAATCCTCCTACAGTTTTTAAGATATTTTACAGGATGAATGTGGAACTGTAAGAGATGTGCAAACTACTTGGATTTCAATGTTTGATAATTTTTAGATAATGCAGGATTATCGGATATGTGGGGCGTGGGGTATGTGAGCTTGCTCACTAAGGTTCTTTAATTATTATAAAGTTTACACATAAAAAATAAAAATAAGGGGTCACCGTTGAAATAAGAGAGATAAATTGCGCAATGTTAATTTCTCTAGTGATATCTATGTTAAATTCTTTTAACAAATTATCTCCCGTGTATAATTTCTGTGTTCTGTAAATCCAGCTTCAAATTTAAAGCTTGCGTGTTTTATACAACCATTCTGTAATAAAAATGTTGTAAAAGTGATTGGGAATAATAATTTTAAATACTTTGGAACTTTCTTGACATTTCAAATAACTATTTTGTTAAATTTTTTTATTAATGATACCTAAATATATAAGTATAAGACAAAAATGGCGGAATAATACCACTGAGACACCTTAAAGCTAGTATTACTCAGTTGATTGTTGACTTTGTTTGGGTGGAACACAAGCTATGGTATAACATGTATTCATTAATATTATACCATGCCTGTAACTTCATTCATGCTGAGAACGAAGTTGGCCGAACTTGGAAAAATATCACCTCCGATCGAGATTTACCGATTAGTAGTTAGTCCTATTTACTGACTTTAGCTGAAGCAGACAGTTCTTCGTTTTCATGATTTATTTAGATTTCTGTCGCTAACTTACATTATGGTATTTGCAGAGGTATCTTTAGAGACAGCTGAAGAATCTTTAGATACGAAAGACAGCAACTCTTTGAAACAAACGTGCTTTCACCGGAGACAGACCAGTAAATACCACCTGTTTCATAACAAAATGTCAGTCCCTTCCTCTCTTCTGCATCATATAAAATGTCAGTCCCTCAGAGAGGGAGGGACTTTATGTGTTTGAAGGGTTTCAAAATGTTAACCTAAATGTTGTGAATTCTGCAATTATCCAAAGCATGCAAATTCTTGTTCAGCACCCGGCACCTGAATAGGTTTTCAGGGGCTTTGGCTACAGAGCTGCCGGGCGCGTCCCCAGGTGGTGGATAGGGGAATGCCCTGTCTTTGCGGGGTAGTCAGGTCATAATACGGAAAGCCTGACCGCGAACCATTGTAGCCAAACTGTGTGGAGAAACGCCACGCTCCATGCAGTATAAAGACCCCTTCTATATTTCTCTAAAGAGAGCAGACGCACTGGGTGTCGTATAGAAGGCTAAATTTCCTGCCCCTACCCATTTCTCCCCTTTTCCAGTGGCAATCAAAAGTCGTTGTCCCGGTTGTCCCTTCCACCTTTATTTCTTTCTTCTTTTACTTACAATTTGTTTTGAATTGATTAACTTGTTCTCGTCCTGATATAGCTGAAATATTGCTCATTGGACGTTAAACTCTAACTAATCAATCAATCAATCTTGTTCAGCAAACAGTGCCATGAAATCATAAATCACAGCATTATACTAATTGTTTCTACGAATAACTTTATTTTCATTTTTCAATTTAGCATTTTCCCGTTTTGATCTTCTATTTGGCACATGTTAGAGTTTACAAAATGTGTGTTCAGATGTTGTAATTCATATGAGAAACCATGACTGACATGAGAAATTTTTTCATGAGAAAGCATATTATTTATTCAGTAATAAGGTAAAAGGAAGACATTCAGTATAAAAAAAAACATACTGCCTTCAGTGGTGGGTGTTATGGTAGATTACCACACTTACAAAAAATATCACATGAAGAGAAAATATCACCATCGACTCTGTCTCGGGCGATGTAATCTACCATAACACCCTCCACTGAAGGCAGTATGTTTAAAATATTACGACCTGTATATTATACCATTCCGAAGTATATTGGCCAGAAATAACGGAATTGTTTTAGAACAAAGATCAACGAAATTACAGTCATTTGTGTTGTAAGTTGATCTTATTTTGTACTCTAATAGTTAAAATAACTGCCAATGGAGATTTCACATTCTTGGCAAGCTAAAGAAAGCGAATGTAATAGACTATAATTTGATTTCAATGTGAATAATGTTTAATGTTAAATGTATTAGGCAAGGATAATGATTTCATCAGCTTGACAAACATATAATCGCAGTCTAAGAAATAATCTATTATAAAAATGGAAATGAATAATACTGTATATTCAGCTAATGGCCCTCTTTGTGTCATTTATGCTTTCGTTTGGTTAGGTCGGATTTTGTCATAAATTGAAACATCCAATCTGCTGGATGACAGTATGACCTTCGATCAGTTAAAAACAAAAGGACAACCGTCCGTAATAATTTCAGGCATTGTCGATATTCAGTTGAAGACATGGGCGTGACGGGTCCTATAAAGATTGACAGATCCAAGAATCGCCTTTAAATATTACAGCATGGTAAAACCGAGCAATTGAGCAACGCTTTAATGGCTGTCCTTCATCTATTAAAACATTTTCTTTCTATGTATAGTAATATATTTCTTTTCATGAGTTGCGTAGTCTTTATCTAACATTTGTTTAATCGTTTGTTTTTTTATATCACTTTGAAGGCAATAATTGCCGACGTATTCAGGAACTTTCATTCTCTTTTATTGCACGCGATAGTCACAAAAATGCGGTATAACTAGAACGAAAACTATGGGTTTTAAGCGAAATACCAGTTATACAGCATGGAAACTAGGGGTTTCTGATCGGTATGCATATTATTTTGCGAAATACCTTGTATTTCGCACAAAAACTGCAGTGTCTGTTCGCAATTGAGCGGAAACTAGGGTGTTACGCCGTATCAGAAATTCGGGTTTAAGCCGGCAACGCTATTCATAGTTTTAACAAATGAAAATCGAGAAACGGAATCGCTAATATTTAACGTTCATCCAATCAGAAACGGGCGCCGGTATTCAGAGTTTAATCAAACCAATCAAAATCGTTTATTCTGTCTATCGCTTATATAATTATACTTCTCTCTCGCTTTATTTTTACTTATTATATTTATTTTGATATTATTAGTTAACAATCCAAAAGAGTACGTGCATGTTACACTTTTGGGTGCGAATAGACATCAGATTCGCGGGTCAGGGGAGGATTCGATCTCGGTGCCAGTTCACAGTTGTGAAAATCGCCGTTTTAGACTTAGAAAAAAAATTAATTTAACAAATTTCTTACCAAAAGATTTTTTATTTTTATGTAATTTGACGTGTACATTTTTATGTGAGGGAAATAAACCTCGATCACAGTAGATATAATGAAGTCATAAACTTACTTAAAATAAACCAAAGCGAAAAATTTTTAATGAAAATGTTATGACATAATATTCTTTCGAAGGAGTTTATATGTTGTGCTTTAAAAATTTCTTGCATAAATACTGTATCAAAAAATAAGATTTTAAGTCTATGGATTGAATTAACTCTTCAAAAATTATCCATTCTTTTGAATATTTTACTACTTGATATCCTTTGGAAGGAGTTTGATATGTTTGAAAATAAAATATTTATGAGTTTTTAGCATAAAATAGGTGTGAAAAGTAATTTTTTTTAATCAGCGTTTAAAAGTCGGTCTTTAAAAATCACCAAAACAATTCAGGGTTTTTTACATTATTATATCCATTCAAAGGAGTTTCATCATTTGCGAAATAGATATTTTATGAATTTTAGCATTAAAAAGGGAAAAAAGTAAATTTTTCAGTCCACGATTTAAACTCAGCCTTACTAACCCAAGATTTAAAGAATATTTACATCGCGTCTACCCCAGTGAACTTGAAATTAAAGAGACAACCGATACACCCAATTCTGCTTCATACCTCGACTTTCTGTTATACATTGACGAACATGGAGGTCTGAAATCTAGGTTATATAAAAAACTTGATGATTTGGACTTTCCAATTGTGAACTTTCCCTTTCTCTGCAGCAATATACCTACCTCCCCAGCATATAGAATGTATATTTCACAATTAATTCGTTACTGTAGAGCGTGCAGTTCATACAGTGCCTTTGTGGAAAGAGCAAAAGCACTGTCACAAAAACTGCTGAGTCAGGAATGTGTTCAGTCATTGTTGCTTTCGTCCCTTCAGAAATTCTATGGCCGTCACCATGACATCATAGATAGATATGAAATGTCAGTTATACAAATGACAACTGACATTTTCAGCTAAGTTCACGTCTTCCTGGATTTGACATTACCGGTTTTGACTTTACCCTAGATGGACCCACCGACAGTGTGACGGGTGCTCTATACAGAGCAGGAAATGCTTACCATTCCGGAACACCTGATGTCACTCTGTTTTCTTAGGGTTCACACTGTTAGTGCTTTAGTTTTTATACGACCGCAAAAAATTTTGCGGTCGTATAATGGTATGGTGCTGTCGTCGTCGTTGTCGTTGTCGTCGTTGTCTGTAGACACTTTTATTTTTGGTCAATAACTTTAGTTTCAGTTGACCAATCCTTATGAAATTTTAACACAATATTCCTTGGCACAAAAGGAAGGCTTTGCTAAGTTTTGGTCATTGTGGCCCTACCCGTTTTAAAAAAAAGGGCCAAAAAGGTTTAAATTTGATGTTTTAACATATTTGACTGTAGAATCTTTATTATTTATCGGATTTTGATGGGATTTCTTTCAGTGTCTTCCTGAGGAAATTTCCAATCAGCAATATGCCAATGGATTTCATGTGGCATGTACCGTTCACGAGATAAATGGGGCCCAAAAGAGGCCAATTTCAAATATTTTATTTTTTTTATTTTTAGTCCGATTTTGATGCAGTTTTTTGCAGTGTATTCCTTATGAAAATTAACAAAGCGCTGCAAAATTAGATTTTTGATAACTTGTTCCTTCTCCAAGCTATGAGAAGCCCAACGAACATGCGGATCACCTAAAATTTTTATTTTTCATCCAATTTCAATGGGATTTTTTTCTTTAGATTCCTCTCATTGTAGGCTTTCAGCAGTATTTCGACAGATTTGGCGTAGCTCTTATCGTTTCCGAGCTATTAGGGGTCAAAGGGGCCAAAATTGCTATTTTTAGAAATATGTGAAATCTTTATTTTACATCAGATTTTGATGGGATTTTTTTCTTTGGATTCCTCTCAATGTTAGCTTTTAGCAGTATGTCAAAAGATTTGATGTAGCTCTTACCGTTCCGAGCTATAAGGGGTCAAAGGGGTCAAAATTGGAATTATTAGAAATATGTGAAGTCTTTATTTTTCATTAGATTTTGATGTGATTTTTATCTTTGGATTGTTCTCATTTTTAGCTTTCAGTGATATGGCAGTATATTTTGCGTTGCTCTTTGGTTTCCAAGCTATAATGGGTCAAAGGGGCCAAATTGCAATACTTCAAAATATGTGAAATCTTTATTTTTCATTGGATTTCAACCTGAGTTTTTTCTTTGGATTTCTCTTGATGGTAGTCAACAGAATTTCTTAGCTCTTACAGTATCCTAGTAATAAGGGATTAAAAGGGCTAATTTTTATTTTCACTAGTTTGTGTCCAGTTAATTTATGAGTCAAGGTCCTTATTGTGTCCAGCAAATTACAGTGTCCCTATTAATTCTAGTTTACACTTGTTCAAATTTCAGTGGTCGACATGCTGCGGTCGTATCATGCTGCGCTCGGCGTAGCCCTTTATTTTGTGTTGTATTTGTAGCTTTTGTGTGTTTTGTGGGCATGTAATGTGTTTGGTCTTCAATTGTCTGGTGTTTTTGGGTTTGCCTTGTTTTTGGATTTTGATTTATATAATCTTGTGCTTTGTTTCTTCGGTATTCATATTTATATGTTGAAATATGCAAATTTCATAACGTTTAACGTATTTATTAGATAAGGTATTAAAAGTAAGATTTTAAGTATGTGGTAAAACCAAATATTTAAATTTCACCTATTCTTTTGAAAATTCTACTTTATGATATCTTTTCGATAGAGTTTGATATGTTTCGGGAAAAAAATCATGATTTTTAGCATAAAATATGAATGAAAAGTAAATTTTTTCATCAGTGGTTTAAACTCAGTCATTAAAAACTACTAAATCAAATCAGTGTTTTGTAAATTTTACTTTGTAATATCGATTCGAAGGAGCTTTATTATTCGCGAAATAAAAAAAAAAATAGCACTAAAAACGTAAAGAATTTTTAGTCTACGGTTTAAACTAACTCTTTTAAAATATACTCAATAAATAGTATAGTAATAGACTCACATACCAATAATCACATGAAAATCTGTAATATTTTAGGGAAAACATCCGAAAAACTACAATTTTGCCAATCTTTCTAAGTTGAAGGTCCATTAATCATTAAAAAAATCAGTGAACTAAAACCAAATTCACCCCCGATATGTAACCTAAAATGGTATACATGCATAGTTTAGAACTTACGAGTAACGTTAGAAAACTGATATTTCACAAAATATTGATTTTGATGGTAAACTCAAATACTTAAGGTAGATCGACGCTAATACAAGGCGCATTCGATTGGCACATTTGCGAAACACAAGTTGGATGTGGACTTGAGTTGATTTTCAAGCCGGAATATTCCTTTATTGGTCTATTCATTTTGACGTCATAATAGATTGACATACACTTTCCCGCGAATTAGCTCCCTTTCCCCGTGAATGTTGTCCTTTTCGTAAACTAAATAAATATCTCTCTAAATTAAACGGTGACGTATAGATTTTTTCAGTTCAACATAAAGGTGAAGTGTATATCTAGGAAATATAGAAATATAAAAAAAAAGTCTTTCTGATATTTATTTCATATGAAATCTAAACAATAGCCATGTTCTCACAGTTCCCTATATATTATTTGAAAATATAGCTAAATTTGGCCTGATTTTCGAAACCTGATAACTGGAAAAGATGATCGGTAACATATCATATTTATTTTATTTTTGAACAAATGGACTAAGACCTACAAAATATCTTAAAAATAAGAAAAATTCTGATATTTTTATTAGGCTCGAATTGCCTTAAGAAATATGGAATGGCCGCCGGTGGTTTGTTTTAGATTTACATGTACATGTAGGTGCCTATTATTTTTGTGTTCTCGTTTTGGCCGTGTCTTTGGACTTCGATTTTTGTAAATTTCACGCCTTTGTTCCTTCGGTATTCTACTGCCGTTGTTTCTTTAATATCTTACCAAGAGGGCGTAGAAGAGTGATGGGTAAAATAAACAAAAATGATGGGCACACATATTGACGACCATGAATCATATCAATTCTAATATCACATATATTGATCCAGAAGGTTCTATGGTGAACAATGTAACGACACACACAACGTAAGTTTTTTCTGACATAGTTGTTAGTAGTTAATATAGGAAAAATCCGTAGGTTTTCAAAAACACTTTTTTTGAAAACCTACGGATTTTTCCCGTATTAACTTCTATCCAGGAGCATGTGACAAAAAACGTGTTTACGATTTTTATTTCTACAACGGTTAAAACTTTACTTTAAAGCACTCCAGAAGTAAAAAAGTAGTATATAACAAGAAACGTGCGGGTTATTAAGTAATAAATTTTGAACTTTCTTTATCGTTTTCCGGCGGAGTTTTGATCTCACCTATTTTTTGTTTTTCCGTGTAAAAATATCTTCAAATTCTTCTTCGGAAATTTTCTCATCTTTTAAAGCCTGACTTATTTCGTTTGCAACCTTAAACTCAAACTCTCTTGCCAAAGCAAGTCTTTTCTCCAATTGTTTTTGTCGTTTTTTCTTTTTGTTGGAAAACGCATTTAAAATAAGAATAGTAATAGAATTTATCATAGCCAACGAACTCAACGGAGCACCAGCCATTACGCCAATACCCGAGGCTGAAATACCGACTGCAGAGCCAACCGTTAAAATATTTAAACTAGTACAAATGGTAAGCGCAGATGACACAATGTTAGCTGTTCGTTTGTTTTTTTTTCTAGTTTCTGAACACATGTCCGAACTTCTGAACATAAATCTTGCTTTAAGCTGTCCAAGGCACGACTTCTAAACTCTGTCATATTTTTATATAAGAAAGAAAATAATAATTTAGTAATAAAAAAATGTTAAGAGGAACACAGTTCTGCGATCGATATGAGTATTGTAACTTTTTACTAGACACGCCTATAAGAACTCCCCCGAATGGACAAGCACAAGTCAAAACGGATTATAAATTTAGCATAAACGATAGGGCTTCGTTTTATGACTGGTACAATGGGTATTTTTTGATCAAGTTCAAAGTGGACAAACTAGCTGACGGAGCAGCACCAGATAATGACACAGTATCTGTTATTTCAGATGTAACAAATTTTCTTAGTCAAATGACAGTTAGGCAAAACGGAAAAATAGTGTACGACTGCAACAACCTATCACTTGCAAATCACGTCAAATCATTGCTTACACTTTCAGACGGATATGTAAAAAGTTTAGGCAAAAACAGCTTTATTTACCCGGATAACATAGCAACCACTGCTGATAATACAGGGTTTGCTGCAAGAACAGCGTTAACCAATGCAAGGAGAGAAGTTACAGCAGAAATACCGTTGAATAGATTTTCGTTTTTTCATTCACTAGAACAAAATCTTTTACCCCCAGCACAAATGGGAATAACCGTAGAAATAAACAACGACAATTATTTATTATACAAGGCCGATAGTGCTGATGACGGTAGAGATGTAATTACACACTTTGAACTTTGGATCCCCAGACTAAAACTAAATTCTGTTGGTTTAACAAATGTACTTCAGAATTACATGAAACCAAGACGGTGGACATATCTAAGAGAATCTTTTAACACTAGTACCTCGGGTCAATCTGTTGAAGGGTCGTATCGTATTACAACAGGGATAAAACACCCGAAACACGTAATTGTATTTATACAAAGGAGTGACAAGCACAACGACCAAGAACAAAATCCTCTGTTACTCGACACTTTCAAAGTAAATGCAGCAAACACAAATTGTACCCTCCTGACAGCCAGATTAGAAGTTGGTTCTGGTATCTTTTACCCGGAAACAGGATATAGTTCAAATCAAATCAGCAGAATCTTCAGAGATGCCTGTAATTTTAAGCCTAACGCAAGCAACGACTATGACACCGGGAACATGCTTACCCTTAGCAACTTCGGCTCCTTGTATGGATTAATCTATTTTGATTTGACTTACGCAGACGAATCGGTGAGTATGGAGAACACATCTTTGACGTTACATTACAGATTAAATCAGGCTCCAGCCGCTGCCTACCGAATCTTTGCCCTTGTACTGAACGAAGAAGATATAATTTTAGACACAATTGGAAATGATATAGTAATTATCTAAGGTATTAAAAAAATGAGTAAATACGTTTACTATAGTCTTGGTTTATCCGAAGGTCAGAGAAAGAATTTAGCTAAAGCATACAAAAACATATCTTGTTTAACATTAAGACTAACAAACAACCAATTAACAGGGGATTTTCCTATGGCGCTAACACAAACACAAATAAATAAAATACAGAAAGCAAAGGCCTCTGGTACTGGGGTTCATATAAGAATTTCAAAGACACAAATGACAAAACAATCACAAAATGGAGGTTTTCTTGGAGCACTCGCTAAACTTGCACTTCCGGTCATAAAGACAGTGGCATCCAAACTATTACCTGCCCTTGGCATCGGAGCGGCCTCCGCTCTAGCTGAAACCGGGGTGAAAAAGGTACTTGGTAGCGGTTTAACAGCAGACGTACCAAACAATAACATAACCACCCTCTTACAAAAACCCTACGTTGACCACCTAACAAAAACACAGAAAGAGCAATTCCAGTCAGCACTCAAACAGAAATCAGGAACTGGTCTTAGAATCACAAAAAGACAACAGACCGGTGGATTCCTTGGTATGTTAGCCAGTTTGGCAGTGCCATTGCTGGCCGGCCTAATGGGGAAAGGACTACAAGTTGAACGCCCGGGCAAAGGACTACAAGTAGACAGCGTACGCAGACCCTACGTCATGCAAAAAAAGTGCCTACGACAGACGCTTGAACCGCTAACTAACTTTGATATTTAAGACTGGGTTGATAAACTACGTATTACCTTATAGTAGGGACAATCTACCACTAAAACGAAACAAGAATGAGTGCGGCGTCCTTAATTTGAACGCTACAAGTGGTGCTGGTACTCATTGGGTGTGTTGGAACTTCCGTGACAAAAGAAATATTTACTTTGATAGTTATGGTCTTTCACCACCACAAGAATTTATTGACTATATAAAGGGTAAATACAGATATAATACAGTTCAGTACGAACACAAACTAAGTGTTCTATGTGGCTACTTCTGTCTATTCTTTCTACGAGAAGCACAAGAGAAAGACATCTACGATATAATGTACAAAGACCTTAGTGCCCGCGGCAGTCCGACGGATACAATAAAAAATGAAATACTATTAAAAGAGTACTTCAAAAAATGAGCTACTGCGTAAAAGAAAAAAAAAGTCACGGAGTCTCTTTCTCCAAGGGTCGTACAATTATCCAACGGTAAGTTCATAGAATACAGCACGTGTGCCAGCTGCAAAATCACGAAAACCAAGTTTGTGCGTGGCACCGCCGGAACCGCAGGAACCGCAGGCGGTAAACTTGACATACACAAGGCCATCAAACCTGTAATGCCGAAGGGCGGAATTACTCTCCCAGGAACGAATTACTGTGGGCCTTACAACACAATGGACTTACTCACCAAGAACAAATTAGATAGGGTTTGTAGGAGTCATGATCTTTGTTATGATGCGCAGCACCACAAACAAAAATGTGACAAGAAGATGATGTCTGACCTAAAACAATTAAAACCATCATCAATCGGTGAAGCTGTAAACAAAAAGATAGTTCAGGGTGTAATAGGAGNATTTCATGCATGAGTGACTCAGGTTAAAGTTTTTGTAAGAGTCCAGATCTGGGATACTACAACTCATAGAGGAATAATATTTTGTATGTAGAGGTGTCTTGTAAAGTTAGGAAGCTCCAGATGAAAATTGAGTCACTTTGACCTAAATTTCATGCATGCATGAGTGACTTAGACTAAAGTTTGTGTTACAGCTTGGATTTTAGATACTACAACTCGTAGAAGAAGAATATTTTGTATGTAGATGCATCTTGTAAAGTTACAAAGCTCCAGATAAAAATTAGGTCAGTTTGACCTACATTTCGTGCATGAGTGGCTTAGGATAAAGTTTGTGTTACAGTCAAGATTTTAGATACTACAACTTGCAGAAGATTAATCTTTCATCAGTAGATGCATATGGTTTAGGTATGAGGCTCCTGATTGAAATAAGGTCACTACATTTCTTGCTTGACTGGCTCAGATTTAAGTAACAAGCCAGATCTTGAATGGTACAACTTCCTTGAGTGCTTATAATACTAGACAAACAATCAATAAACGGGCGAGGGGATTAGCTGTCGCTTCCAACTGCCCCTTCTTTTGTTCTTTTCATGATAAAGTCAAAATGTAGCCAAACAGTAAATCAAGTCTTCTTCTAATGGTAAACTCAAAAATAGGTACCTGTTCTTTGTATCATAAAATAATGGTTGATTATCTAATATTACAAACTTATAATCTTAAATTTTTTGTAATCATTTTTAGCTCACCTGGCCAAAGGCCATGTCAGCTTTTGCCATCACTCGGTGTCCGTCGTCCGTCGTCCGTCCACTTTTGTTAAAAAATCTTCTCCTCTGAAACTACTGGGCCAATGCTAACCAAACTTGACCTGAATCATCACCAGGGTATGCACTTTCAAGTTTGTGATTTTTATCTCCATAGACCAAACAACATGGCTGCTGTTACTAAAAATAGAACATAGGGGTAAATTGCTGTTTTTTTGCAAATAACTCAAAAACCATTACAGATATCAAAATTCTGACAGGAGTAAAAACGATCAGCATGATGCTATCTACCCACTGTGCAATTTTGAAGAAAATCTGAAAACCCATCTCGGAGTTACAGCCCTTTTTCCGTAAAATTTTCAAAATTTGTGCATTTTTTATTTCAAAAAGTGTAACAGATAGAGGTCAAGTGTAAATGCAAAAATGTTCAGCATATCAAGATCTACCCAACCTGAAATTTTTGTATTTTTCGTCTTTTTTTTCCAAAACTATAGAAGATGAAGATTAAGTGTAAGATGATGAAATGTTTGAAATGCTGAGTTGACTTTAAAACTGGTGTTGAAAATAGTAAGTTGGCTGCCATTTTCAATAATGGCCACCAAAAAAAGCGGAAAATTCAACATTGACGGATTTCAATGAAATTTGGTTTCCAAATAGATATTGGTGTTGTGACTTCAAAACCTGTGTTGAAAATTGTTCATTGACTGCCATTTTCAAAATGGCCACCAAAAAAAGACGGGAAAATTCATCATTATCCGATTTCAATGAAATTTGGTTTCCAAATAGGTTTTGATGTCACAACTTCAAAACAGATGTTGACAATTGTTCATTGACCTCCATTTTCAAAATGGTCGCCAAAAAAGGTGGGAAAATTCAACATTGTCCAATTTCAATGAAATTTGGTTTCCAAATAGATATTGGTGTTGCGACTTCAAAAACCTGTGTTGAAAATTGTTCGTTGACCGCCGACCGCCATTTTCAAAATGGCCGCCAAAAAAGGCTGGAAAATTCAACATTGTCCAATTTCAATGAAATTTTGTTTCCAAATAGGTATTGATGTTGCAACTTCAAAACTGATGTCAAAAATTATTCGTTGACCGCCATTTTCAAAATGGCCGCCAAAAAAAAGGTGGGAAAATTCAACATTGTCCAATTTCAATGAAATTTGGTTTCCAAATAGGTATTGATGTTGTAACTTCAAAACCAATGTTGAAAATTATTTGTTGACTGCAGTTTTCAAAATGGCCACCAAAAAGGCGGGAAAATTCAATGTTGTCTGACTTCAATGAAATTTGGTTTCCAAATAGGTATTGATGTCGCAACTTCAAAACTTATGTTGAAAATTGTTTGCTGACAGCCATTTTCAAAATGGTTGCTAAGAAAGGCGGGAAAATTGTTTGTTGACTGCCATTTACAAAATGATGTCTCTGTTTCAAAACTGGTGTCGAAAATGGTCCTTAGCAAGAGCGTTTTTTGTCAATAAAGCCCAAAAAAGAAAAATAGTACAACATGATCAGACTTTAAAATACTGTTCAAGATATTGGTGGTGTTTGAGGTACTACAGTTTGAGAGACTGATGATCAACTGTATAACTTACAATGTTACCACGATTGTGGCAACTGAAAGCCAGGTGTGTGATACAGGCTCCTGGGAGCCTCTAGTTATAATTTTTTTGCAGATCTTTTATCGATTAATTTATGCAAAATGTTGTCAATGTCTACAATATTTTATGCCATTTGTATTTACGATGTATCTGAAAAAAGATATGGTTTTTTCCCAATTATTTGTAAACAAATAAAAACTTACTTAGTCAAACAGAATTTGATAGCATTACAAAACATTACTTATCTAATTTTCTGAAGTCAATAAAGTTTTATAAAACATGGAATGGAAGATAAGACTTGATAAGGACAACTTACTAAGATTCAGTGATGTGTAATTGTTAAAAAAAATACATGTTTTAGATAAAATTCACAAAAAAAACATTACATGAATCGCGCTGTAAAAATAGATCAAATGCATCAAAAACATTCTTTCACAACCTTTCAATTTACCTGCTTTAAGAGACAGGAAACAATTATAGTATAACTAATTGACCCTCGTAAATATCATTAAAAATATCACGAGTGCCAAACAACCCAGCAGGATTAAATGAGTTGCAGAACTGTGAATCCTTTATTTTCACTGGTGACAAAATGACATTTATTTAACTGAGAAAATCAACGTTATCTATATAATAATAAAAGATATATGTTTCCTTTTCAGTTTATTTCACCTTATTTGTGTTGTAATTTCACAGACTTTGTAATTTTAAATACACATATATTTTTCTCTCCTCACCTTGATATTTATGTTCTTTTTTTTTCACTTTATTTTATGTAGAAATAGAACTTCCTGCAAAATCACCAGCATCTGAATCACCAGATCATAAAGTTGACCAATCAAAATCAGAGCCCATAGTATCAGCAGCAGACGACAAGAAGCCTACACAATCTGAAACTGCAGCAGAACCAGAAAAATCCAGTTCTGAAGGACAACTGTCCAAACCTCCAGTAGCTTCCAAACCAGTATTAAATAAGCCTCCCTTGCCTTCTAAACCAGTGCCAGCAGATAAGCCTCTGGTTTTACCTAAACCTACTATCCTAGCAAAACCAGAATCTCCTCAAACATTTGGTTAGTAATTTCAAAAGATACAGGATTAGATTTAAATGAAGTGAGATATAAAGAATCTAACACCAGAGGAAGTACGAGACAAGGAAATCTCAGACACCCAATGGTAAGATTTCTAGTCTCGGATGAAGCTTGCTGAGTCTGAGATGATTGAAATCTTTCCCAAGGGTGTCTGACATTTTCTTGTCTTGCACTTTCACTGATGTTTTGATTTTATTTCTCACTGTATTCTCCCTAAAATTTACTAAAATGCACACAGAAATGTCGTCCTCATTCGTCTGTTTACACAAGGAGTTACGTCCCTTTTTATCACATTATAAAATCTAGATTTATACCCAAGCGCCATATTTTTAAAGACCATTTTTCTTGTGTTTTGCCTTTGAACTTTTAATTCAAAAGACAAAAAGAAATCACAATATGCAGACTTAATTAACTTAGGATTACTCATGAAAACAGATGTAGACCATAGACATTAATGTGCAAAAAACAGTTCAATGTGATATTTACATAAACCGCACATGATTTTTTTTGTCTTGCACCAGTGTAAGACAAGGAAATCTCACACTGCTAAAAATAGGAACTGCTGTGTCTCTAAAGTGAGAAAAGGAAGTCATTAAAATATGTGTTTACATTTTTGCATGCTCATTTGTTTTTATCAGTGAAATCCAGTGTAAATTATTTTTTGTTGACTTCAGAATGTCAGCTCAAGTTATATTTATTGTTTAATAACAACTCATTTCTCACAGTGAAAAAAAACTCAGAAATTGGCAAGTTGGTTATATTGTAAGACAGGATACTAGGACAATAGTCATGTTATTAATAACTACAAAACTTTTGTGATTGTTAACCAAAAAAAAAAGAAATCCCTAAACACATATCTGTGCCTTATTATCCTTCATAGAATATCTATTGTACTTGCAAGCCTGTGCAATGTAAAATTCTGCTTGGGACAATATTACCAAATATTCATGCTATTGCCCTTTATCATAGCAAATATATTACTTTTTGGAAATCGTGATCTTATCAGAGGGAGGTAATTTTGGTCAAGATGGCTACAGGAAAGCCACATAAAGTTAAGAATTAGGCTTATGGTGTCATTATAAGTTCATCTCTTTTCATACACTTTCAAATCCATCCTTTTGAAAAATGTTATAATTAGGTTTGTCTTCTATTTATTATGTTTTTGTTTTTATTTTTGTTCTCAATTTAATATTACAGATGTATTTATAATTTTTGTACAACCTTGATTTTGGATTAGTCTTTAGACTTATTGCATTTAGACTTGTTGCATTATAAATCACTTGCCTTTGTTTCTGTTTATCTGTTACACGCATGAATTGTTTTCTTAATATCTTATTTTTGCATAGACTTAATCTAAAAAAAGTAACATGTTAAACCATTATTGTTTAGGGTCATCCATTTAAATTGACGTGGGGAGGAAGGGGAAGCCAATTTATTGTTTTTCTCTTGGTGGGGGTTAAATCCATTTGATATAGTGTTTGAAGATTTTTTAATACATTGATGGGGGGTCTTGAACAAAGTGCATCCCCTCCCCACATACTGCCCTTATATCAATCATGAAACAAATTATTTTATTTTTTTATGATAAAATTAGTGCTAAAGTTATGTTGAAAAATGAAAAACTGTTGATCAATTAATTGGTGATAATTTTTTGAATTGAATATTTATTCCTTACAGCAAAACAAGACCAAGCACCTAAAGCAGTCAATATAGTCGGTGAAGGTTCCTTGTTTAGTAAAGTAGAATTAGAAGATAGTGATAACAAAACTAAAGAAGTCAAAGATATTTTGGTTGTAGAAGAAATCCAAGATGATATACCTAAAGATAAAGAGTATGTATTGAAAGCCTAGTATCACTATTATAGTAACTCATGTTTTAAAAGTAGATTGTTCAGGGATGTTTGATGGTCAGTTTAGAAATAAAAAAAGGTTTTCAAATAAATGACACTTGAAAAGGGAAAAATTAAAGAAAAGAAAAAAACAATGTTGCATACATAAGTGATTTCAAATATGACCGGAAACTTGAACACCTATGAATTTTTCATATATCTAATACAGTCTATTTATCGTTAAAAAAAAACAATGACTAAATAGATACAGCTCAATGAAAATTCATCAGTGTCTTCCAAAAGAAATAATGGTATATTATGAGACTATCACCAAAGTTACAAGACAAAAGAATCATGCGACAAAAGAACCCTAAAATTCCATGGAAAATTTGAAAATAGTGCATCTTTATTGCATATATATATATAAACATATTCATTTTTGTTTTTTTCTTTTTAGGGAAATACAATGCAAATAATTTTCATAAGACTAATAGATAGAACTACAAACAAAAAAGTTTTGTAGTATGTTAACCATTTTGTTTTGTATACTTGTAGTGGAAAACCACATTCTGGAATGGCCATAGCTTTAACTACTGGTCACTTCGACTTAAAAAATACAGGGGTAGGTACCAGTTTGTTTAAACATAAAATTTCACTGTAACACCATGTATATAAACATAGCAGGAATTATCCATTTTGGTTGTGATGTTGAAAGAATTGTTTCGTTAAAATAATTTTATTTGCTAATATAACAAAAAGGATTGGACACAAGTTTTTTTTCCAACTTAAAAAGTAGTCTGCTCCTGTACATAATATTAATTACAAAATAAATTCTATATTAACATATAAACGAACATGCAAAATTAAAATCAATAACTGGTTTATATTCATACATGAAAAAGAAAGGATTGTGCATATATGTCTAGTTACTGGACAATAATGCTTTTTGAAAGAAAATTTGCCATGAACTCTATTTTTTTGGTTTTGAATTGCATATGAACAATGCATTTGTTGTGATTCTTCAAATTGACATTAAAGTCTTATGTTCTAGGATTTAATATTAAGAGCAAATGTTTAGTTCTTTCAAATTACATGTGTCAGATATCAGTTTTTGAATTTGGACAAAACATAAGTTCTACTAGTGTTACTTGACAGAAAAGGCGACAAGGTATATATTAGAATAATCTTCATTATCAGTAGAATAAGAAGACATTCACTAATTGATTATATTTTGTGCTATATTTTTTATTTTTTTATTGTAGTTATTAAGAACATGTTCTGAACCAGATCTCAGTAAATTATCTAAAGTAGATGTAATCAAAGAAGAGAGACGGAGTCTAGATTTAGAAATGAATAAGGAAGTAAGTATGTCAGAAATATAGAATGACAGATGCCATCTTGCCTTGTATATATNTACGAAAATTTTCGTCGAGGATTTCTCAGCTTGTGTATGTAGTAATGATTTGATATTTGGTCTGAAGCTTAAGTATGATGAGTTGTACCGTGTCTCCCCTTTTCAAGTCTGTCACTCATCTACTTCCTGTTTGATGAAAACTTTGATTTTTCCCAATACAGCCATTTATTGAAAATTTTCGTCAAGGATTTCTCAGCTAGTGTATGTAGTAATGATTTGATATTTGGTCTGAAGCTTAAGTATGATGAGTTGTACCGTGTGTCCCCTTTACAAATCCGTCACTCATCTACTTCCTGTTTGACGAAAACTTTGATTTTTCCCATTATAGCCATATATTGAAATTTTTCGTCGAGGATTTTCTCAGCTTGTGTATGTAGTAATGATTTGATATTTGGTCTGAAGCTTAAGTATGATGAGGTGTACCGTGTCTCCCCTTTTCAAGCCTGTCACTTATCTACTTCCTGTTTGACTTCATCAATTTTCCCCATTATACCAGTATATTGAAAATTTTTGGTCCATACATGTTTTGTGTCCACACTTGAACTGTGTCCACACCTGTATTGTATCCGCACACACTTAAATTTGCACTTTCCATATTGATTCAGTGTTCAATGAGCGGGGGTATAACTGGCTGCCATTCGGCGACAGCTCTTGTTTTCACTTTTACAGAAAGCCACAAGTTAATTCAATAATTTATGAGCTCATTATTGCATTTCAAAAGTCTACAACAATTGTTGTCTTTGTATACAGGATGACGATGAAGATGAAGACCTACCCCAGGAGAGCCCCTCAGATGATAAACAGGAAATACAACCAGAAACTGAAGACAAGGACACACAAGATAATGACAATGGTGATAATGGAGAAGAAAATGACGATGAAGATGTGTAAGTATTCTCTAGGGAAGCTTTAAACCCAATGTTCAAATATAAGGATTGATTCATATTTCAGAGAGGAAAAATTTGATATAGGTTGTGATAGGAAACATCAGAAAAGCCCCGTCTCATTTCTCTATTGGTTTAGTACATTGCAACCTAAAATGCATAAACACAACATTGTTTTCCATACTTTCATGTGGTGATTGGAGGTATGACTTATTTCTGAGAAAACAAAAAACAAAAAAAAAAGCAGAGGAGATAACTGCTTAGAAAAAAAACAAAACAAAAAAAACAAACAATACTTTAATTCTGAATTAATTTAAGGGAGTTACCAAAAGTAAAATTTTTATAATGTTTATTTCAGCAATATAACTTGCCATAGGCTTTGTATGTTCCTTCATCTGCCTGCTTCTGCATGATTTGTGTCTCACAGACACAAATTGGGGAATGTTATAAACTAAAATCTCATTTAGTAACTTTATTAATACTCTCGGATACACTCACAACTTTTTACCTTTGATCTTACATTTGTTTGATATTGTGTGTAGGTTCGTTTATCAACAATTCAAGTTTTATTTAAGGGGGTTCGCTACTCTATTTGAAAATAAATAGGATTTCAAATGAACGTGATTTTTTGTAGAAAATTAAAAAAGAAGTAATTTAAGTGAAAAAAATTGATAGGTTGATGATCTCGATTTTGAGATATAAGTGATTGAAAATTTGGCGGGAAACTGAACTCCTCTGATTTTTCATAGGATTAACATTAGCAAGATTTGACCATGAATGAGTGTGACAGAATAAATAGAATTTACTGAAACTTTTACAGAATGTTCATAAAGAGGTATAAAATGAAATTATAGGAAAAAATATGGGGGTCAATGTGCAAAAAATTATAATGCCTTTAAATGTATAAAACCCGAGGATTCCGAAAATCTGACAGAAATCCTAAAACATGAGGAGCGAACCTCCTTAAAATCCTTACATAAGCTTTTATGAGCTTTTTATGAGCTTTTAACATGAACTATTCCTTATATCACATCAGAAGTCATTTTTAATAGCTCTATCCCTTTCAAGTACAATTCAGACCATATTCAAAGAACTTAATGATTGATAGTCTTTTGTTCAATAATTCTTTTGTTCTATGGTAGGACTACCATATTTTATAAACTTTTTTCAAGATTTTTTCCATGTTAGTATATTTAAGTTTCATGGTATATATTTTATAGTGATGAAGAGGAATACGAAGAACTGATGAGTGTAAGAGAAACCATGGCGAGTCTGTTATTACGGGAATGTAGTACAGGTAAGCAAGTCTGTTATTACAGGAATGTAGTACAGGTGAGCAAGTCTGTTATTACTGGAATGTAGTACATGTACAGGTGAATTATAAATGCATTATTTACATGTATGTTTGAATTGAAGGTGATTTTGGAGACTTTTATTGTTTCATGTTTGATGTGCATCACATGCATATTGCAAAAATACTGCATAACTAAGAATATGGGAAATTTTATTTTGTGTAAATATCAGTGTACTTGTTTCCCCTTATGGTAAAAACAATGACAATAACAAGAAAATAGAATTAATTATCAAAAGTTCATAAAGATGATGTAAATGGGAAAAAGAAAGTTTATTGGCCAAAAATGAAATATAATTTGTCTCTTCTTTACTTTCATTTTCATCAGAAAGCAGCCCACTCCCTACATTTATTTCTAATACAGACCTTCCTAAAATTGAAAAGAAATAAAGAGACTGACGGAAAAGATTATAATTATTGTTTTATTTCTTCATGTATAAAATGTTAATATTTTATTTTATCAGATGATGATAATTCAGTTAAAGAGGGTACAGAGAAATTCAGACTGTCAGTAGCCAGCTCATCTAGTAAAGATAATAATATAGACGAAGAAGATGATGATGAGAATGGAGATGATATACCTGATGATGAAAACGAAAATGATGAGGAAAAAGCAGGTGAAAATGACGATGATAAAGAAGGTGAAAATGACGAGGATAAAGCCAATGAAAATGACGATGAAAATAAAGATGATGATGGCAAGGATGATGATAATGATGAATTGAACAACTATGCTGAAGCACTAGAGGAAGCTGAGTACAAGGATGATAGTGCTTTATTTGAATCTGGTAGGGAAATTTTGTTGCGATACATAATTCTTGTCAATATTCTACTGTGCCCACAAGTAATGATTAAAATAATTAATATAGTTCACCAAAAACATTAAGAAAAGGCATATGTATGATTAGTGTATCTCTGATGGTAGGTAATTATCCAGGCAAAAAAGATCTTTTCGACCTAATTATTCTCTTTGGTCGACTTACATTACAGTTGACATCCAAGGTTAAAATCTGATTTCTGGTAGGATTATTCTACCTTGCATATACATGCATCTCTTGTTAGTTCACCTGGCCTAAAAGGCCATGTGAGCTTTTGCTATCACTTTGTGTCCGTTGTCTGTCCGTCCATCCGTCTATCCGTCCGTCCGTCCGTCCGTCCGTCCGTCTGCCAACAATTTAAAAAATCTTCTACTTTGAAACTGCTGGGCACATTGTAACCAAACTTGCCCAGAATCATCACCAGGGTACACACTTCTAAAATTGTGTTCGATTAGTCGGCTGGTCAATCAACACGGCCGCCATTGCTAAAAATAGAACATAGGGGTAAATTGCAGTTTTTGGCTAATAACTCGAAATCCGTTACAGATATCAAAAATCTGACACAAGTAAAATGATCAGCATGATGAAATCTACGGACTGTGCAATTTTGAAGAAAATCTGAAACCCATCTCGGAGTTACAGCCCTTTTTCTGTAAATCGGAGTTACAGCCCTTTTTCTGTAAAATTTTCAAAATTATTGCATTTTTTGTTTCAAAAAGTGTAACAGATAGAGGTCAAGTGTAAATGGCAAAAATGTTCAGCATATGAATATCTACCCACTCTGAAATGTTCAAGAAAATCCAAAAACCCTTGTAGGAGTTATTGCCCTTTTTTTCACAGAATTTTTCAAGTTTTCATATTTTTCATCTTTTATTTCCAAAACTATAGAAGATGAAGGTAAAATGTAAGATGATAATGCTGTGGCAACTTCAAAACTGGTGTTGAAAATCATTTGTTTACCGCCATTTTCAAAATGGCCACCAAAAAAAGGCTGGAAAATTCAACATTGTCCGATTTCAATGAAATTTGGTTTCAAAAAAGATATTGATATTGGGACTTCACTACCAGTGTTGAAAATTGTTCGTTGAGCGCCATTTTAAAATTGCCGCCAAAAAAGGCTGGAAAATTCAACATTGTCAGATTTCAAGGAAATTAAGTTTCGGAACAGGTATTTGATGTCCTAACTTCAAAACTGATGTTAAAAATTGTTCGTTGACTGCCATTTTCAAAATGGCAGCCAAAAAAGGCGGAAAAATTCAACATTGTCAGATTTCAATTAAACTTGGTTTCCAAATAGATATTGATGTTTTGACTTCAAAACTGGTATTGAAAATTGTTTGTTGACTGCCATTTTCAAAATGGCCACCAAAAAAGGCGGGAAAATTCAACATTGTCTGGTTTCAATGAAAATTTGGTTTCCAAATAGGTATTGATGTCACAACTTCAAAACCCTTGTTAAAAATTGTTCGTTGACTGCCATTTTCAAAATGTCTGCCAAAAAGGGCGGGAAAATGCAACATTGTCCGATTTCAATAGAATGTGGTTTCCAATAGATATTGATGTTGCGACTTCAAAACCGGTGTTGAAAATTTAATGGTCTCCAAAAAAGGCGGGAAAATGCAACATTGTCCGATTTCAATGAAATTTTGTTACCAAATAGATATTGATGTCACTACTTCAAAACCGGTGTTCAAAATTGATTGTTGACTGCCATTTTGAAATGGCTGCCAAAAAAGCGGGAAAATTCAGAATTGTCTGATTTCAATGAAATTTGGTTTCCAAATAGATATTGATGTCTTAATTTAAAAATATGGTGTTAAAAATTGGTGTTGACCACCATTGATAAAATGATGTCTTGACTTCAAAACTGATGTTGAAAGTGGTCCTTACCAAGATGTTTTTTGTCAAAAATGCCCAACAAAGAAATATAGTAAAACATGATCAGTCTTTGAATACAGTTCAAGATATTGATGGTGTTAGAGCTACCAAACTTGTAGAGACTGAAGTTCAACAGCATAACTTACAATGTTAGCTTGATTGTGGCAAATGAAAGCCAGGTGAGC
Source organism: Modiolus philippinarum (assembly GCA_002080025.1). Taxonomy (NCBI): domain Eukaryota; kingdom Metazoa; phylum Mollusca; class Bivalvia; order Mytilida; family Modiolidae; genus Modiolus; species Modiolus philippinarum. The sequence continues at coordinate 90,375 of MJUU01033294.1, read as the reverse complement.
GATACAGGCTTCTGGGAGCCTCTGGTTTGTAAGTCGTCATTCAGGTAAAATAAGGTCACTTTGACCTACATTTTTTGCATGATTTACCTGAATTAAAGTTTACATCCTAACTTCAGATCTCAGTTCCTTTACATGGGAGGATCATCTAATCTTGCATATGTATGGATGGAAAGTCAGCAATCAGATAAAATAAGATCACTATGACCATGTGCCATAAGAAAGCTAACTTTGTATTCATTGATCCCCTAAGTTCATTTAATTCTACTTCTTTTGTTATAGTTTTTGAGACCACGACAAGTCACTTATTAAGCAATAAGAAATAAAGTGAAAACCTTTTTCTGACAAGAATTTTGATGTCATTTACACTGATCTTAAAAAAAAGCACAAATTGCTGCTTGAAAAAAATCATCCCTTTACCAAAACATGTTATATGTGCTAGATGTGTCTTCTAACTATAGTATTTTTGGACTGAATTCACCAAATGTGGAAGTCATTGATATCTGAAAAAATCTGCAACCTGTTTTACTAATTTAGTTTATGCTAGAATGTTTCAATTATAATATTGATTGTTGATTATTTTCTCTGAAACAGATGAAAGTGATGCTGATACACAGTTTGGAGATGATGAAGATCAGTTTGATTTGTTTTCACGACTAGAAGAATCTCGTGCTGAGCTGGAGAATGAACTTGGTTGTGACAAGTTCCTGAAAGTATACAAGACAGTACAGGTAAAACTGTGTAAAACACATGCTTAATTCTTAGGTATTATTGCTTATGAGAATTTTGAAGCAATCTGCATGATAATTGACTGAAAAAATATTTAAATCATTACATTAAACAAAATTTTATTTTTATACATGTAGTTTCTGAAAAAACCCACTTGTAAATACACTTTAAACACATATTTCTCGGATTTTCAGAATGCATAACAACCTGTGTCATAGAAAATATGAATCAATCTTTATTCATATTGATTGGGGTGTCCTGCCATTGATCCGAAGGAGTTGGTTTCTGCATATCTAATTCACCTTCAGGTAAACACCTTCAGAATACCCTCATGAATTTCAAAGCCAAATAAATTAATTTAGAAAAGAATAACTTTGTAATAGAAAATTCCTCATGTATAAAAATACACTAGGTTATGTAATTGTAGGCTTTACAAGAAGACGAAGATGAAAATATAGAAGAAGGAGCTAGGTTAGCCATGAATATGTTAGGGAAAGAATTTGAACATCTGTATCCGAAAATTTTCCAGTTAGTGATGGCAGATGCTGCATTTACTGAAGGTAAGATCATATTTTGTTATACCCCTGCCTTAAAAGATCGGGGGTATATTTGATTCCCCTTGTCCATCCATCTTTCCGTCCTTTTTGGATAAAAATCATGTATTATTTTGTTGATCAGTTTGATTTACAACTGCACAACTGACCACATTTTCACACACAAAATATTGAGATTTATTGGAATTTTCACATCTCTAAAATTCATATGGATTCAATGGATTCTGAAAAGACATCAGTTTTATGGTCTAGTGACCATGTCAAAAAATCTAGGATAAGGTAAGTTTTAAGGAGGTTTTAAATCAACTTTCCTGTTGTTTTGTATCACTTCATCATGCAAGAACTTAAAGAGGGTTTGGTTAATTGAATTAGAAGTAATTGCTCTTAAAGTTTCAAATCTGATGCTCCCAGGGGTGAAACCCCAATAAATAGGAATATTTGGCAGTTTCCTCTTTGACATATGACCTTTGACCTTGAACTTGGTTCATTTACCATACTAAGTTTTCACAGTGAGGTAAGTTATCAGTAATTGTAAGTGGTACATGTATAGGTCACTGAGATGTGGTATCTATGTTTGTATTATGTATTACATAACATGCTTGACAACCTCAGTTGTCTGGTAACCATGTAAATTTTATTAGCATACTGTAAAATTAGGAAGTGGTTGGTAATGATATTTGGCTTGTTTATTTTTCTGCTATAGTACATTTTAGTTTGAAATATGGCTTCTGACATTTACCTCCACTGTTTCTTTTCAATGACCATTTTTCTTCTTTCTGGATAGCAAAGTAAAGATACTAAAAGGCATTGGATACAATGTACAATTTCTTTTTTTTTTAAATGGCTTTATTTGATGTAGTACTCTAATTTATTGAACAGGTTGGGCCTGGCTTAATTTTCTCTGTCTTGTAGGTATTTTTAAAAAGAGTAATCCTGATATAATCAACCCACGACCAGTCATTGAAATTCAGATCATGTTACATGTATTACATGTATTATATTCAGGTCATGTTACATGTATTATGTTCAGATCATGTTACATGTATTATGCTCAGACCATGTTACATGTATTATGTTCAGGTCATGTTACATCAATTATGTTGAGGTGATGTTACAATCGTCATGTATTATGTTCAGATCATGTTACATGTCTTATGTCCAGATCATTTTACATTTTTTATGTTCAGGCCATGTTACATGTATTATTGTGTCGTCTGCTGTAGTTCAAAACTGCTATTGCAATTCCTACCAAACTTTCAGGATATGTTGCTTACCTGGTGTAGCTGTGCATCTGATACTTAGAATTTTGGTTTTACAGATATTAGAGATTCACAGAGCCATAATTGCTCATTGTTAATCTGGTTTGTTAATCCACAACTCCATCATTAATATATAGGTCAGATTTTAACCAAACATGAAGGATATGTTGTTCACCTGATCTAGAAGTTGTGCATCTGATACCAAAAATTTTGATTTTATAGATTTTAGAGGTTCACAGAGCCAAAATAGCTAATTTTTTATTCAGGATGTTAAGCTTGATCTCCCTCAAAGCTTTAAGTTGTATTACAACCAAACTTTCAGAATATGTTGGGCACCTGATATAATTGTGCACCTGATACTTAAAATTTTGATATTTACAGATTAAAGAGTGTTACTGAGCCAAAATAGCATTTGTTTATTAAGTTCGTTAACCTGTGACTCCTTCAAAATTGTCTGTTAGATTCCAACCAAACTCTCAGTGTATGTTGTTTATTAGATCTGGTTATGCACATTATACCAGTACATAAAATTTTGTATTTTACATATTTTAGAGGTTCGCCAAGCCAACATAGCTCATTTGTTGATTCAGTTTTTAAATATGAAAAAGTCTTTGAAAAATAGAATTCATATTCTAAACAAATTTGCAGGATATCTTCTTTTCCTTATCTAAACATGCACCAAATACTTAAAATTTTAATTTAACAGATCTTAGAGGTTCACTGGGCCAAAAATGGCTCTTCTGTAGTGCAGGCGAAACAGGTGTTCCATGGAACACCCATCAATTTTGTCCAGATCATGTTACATGTATTATGTTCAGGTCATGTTACATGTATTATGTTCAGATCATGTTACATGTATTATGTTCAGGTCATGTAACATGTATTATGTTCAGATCATGTTACATGTATTATGTTCAGATCATGTTACATGTATTATGTTCAGGTCATGTTACATGTATTATGTTCAGATCATGTTACATATATTATGTTCAGATCAAGTTACATGTATTATGTTCAGATCATTTTACATGTATTATGTTCATATAATGTTACATGTATTATATTATGGTCATGTTACATTTATTATGTTCAGGCCATGTGACATGTGTAATGTTCAGGCCATGTCACATGTATTAGGTTCTGGTCTTGTTACATGTATTATGGTCTGGTAATGCTACATGAATAATGTTTAGACCATGTTACATGTATAAAGTTCAGGCCATGTTACATTAATTATGTTCAGGCCATGTAACATGTATGATCTTCAGGCCAGGTTACATGTATTATGTTCATGTCATTTTACATGTATTATGTTCAGGTCATGTTACATGTGCTATGTTCAGATCATTTCACATGTATTATGTTCAGATCATTTAACATGTATTATGTTAAGATTATGTTCAGGTCATGTTACATGCGCTATGTTCAGATCATTTTACATGTATTATGTTCAGATCATTTAACATGTATTATGTTTAGATCATGTTACATGAATAATGTTCAGACCATGTTACATGTATTATGTTCAGGCCATGTAACATGTATTATGTTCAGACCATGTTACATGTATTATGNCAATATTTTTTCATTAAATGTAAACTATTTGTAGTCCCTATTTTCATCAACAGATCTAGGTAAATAAAACCTCCCCAGGCCATAACAGATTGATATACAATAGTATTGTTGGACAATTCAAAAGGGTCCTGATTGTGTTGATTAGTTAACAAAAGCAACCCACCAAAAACTTTTTCCAATCTATGTTGTAGTCCAGTAATACCGGTTGCTCAAAAACACAATAGGTACAGCTTACTCAAATTGTTAAATTGGTTACACAATAGGAACTAGTAGACCAGTAAGGTCATACACAATGGACTATAACATGTATTATGTTTAGATCATGTTACATGAAAAATGTTCAGACCATGTTACATGTATCATGTTCAGGCCATGTAACATGTATTATGTTCAGACCATGTTACATGTATTATGTTCAGGCCATGTAACATGTATTATGTTCAGGTCATGTTACATGTATTTTATTCAGGTCTTGTTGCATGTGTTATGTCCAAGTCGTATTACATGTATTATGTTCAGGTTATATTACATGTAAAAAATGGATAACGGGAAACACCTACAATGGCTGAAAATTATAATTACATGCTACAATCTGCTAAGGAGCTACACAGGAAAACACATGAATAAGATAAAAGACAAACGTAAACATAAACATGTTTTATGGTCAAATCAGTTTACTTTTTTATTATTCAAGTCATATAGCATCTGTTCTTGACCTTTATTAGACTTTTTATACCATTCATATCAGTTAGATTAAAAATTTTGAAAGAGAAATAATATTTCATCCCTCATTGCAGTTGTTAATTCATGATAACAAACAAGGAAGGTAAAAAGAAGCATCTTTGTTCATCTGAAGCTTTTATTATTGTAACTTGAAATTGCTATATAAGAGTGGCTAGAACCAAACTAGATATTGTAAACAGGTTTTTGCTTTTTAAATTCTATGCTACTAGATAAACCTCTCTGTCTTGATATTGTCCATAAATCTGTTGATGATTGAAATTGAAATTCTTACTATTTAAAAAGAAATACAGAGAAAAATTGCAGTCTTATTATTGTAATTTAAAGGAATTATACATTACTTAGTTTTCATTCATTTTTGGCACCTGCAAAATCAGATCTGCATTTTGAGACTGACTTTCAAAATTTATTTTGTTTTTGTAAACAATCAATTGTTGAGGGCCAATGCCAATCTCTTTAGGCATATCAAATATGTTTTGACAGCTAACACATAATGTAAAGAGTATCAGTGGACTTGATTTGATTAAAGGCAGATAGGACATCTTGTTTTTATCAAGATTCATTTCAAGTGAGCATGCTTAGGTGATCTTAATGTAGTGGCCACTAGTAAAGTCCATGCAAAAAACAAAAAGTAAAATAGTTTTCATATATATATTCTACCCAATGAAGAAATACATTAAATGATATTAATGTCTGGATTCATATGGACAACTGAACCAGACTTGATTATAAAACAACGACAGTAGAATACCGAAGGAACAAGGAAAGCGATGACTACAAAAATCGAAGTCCAAAGACATGGCAAAAACGGTAACAGATAAAAACAAAGACAAAACAAGGACGTGAGACAGCTACAATGCACGGAAATAAAATGATAACATTAAGAACTAAGGCACTCTCAGTGTGAACTCCCATGAAAACCGGGAGTGACATCAGGTGCTCCGGGAGGGTAAGCATGTCCTGCTCCGCTAATGCACCCATCACACTATAAGTTAGTCAATCCAGGGTTGAGTCAAATCCGGTTATGTCTAATCCGTGAAGATGTGAAATCTAGCTGAAAATGTCCTTTTTCATTTGGGACACAGACAC
>MJUU01033294.1:73704-84251 GCA_002080025.1 Modiolus philippinarum | reverse complement strand
GTAGGTATATTGCTGCTCAGAAAGGGAAAGTTCACAATTGGGAAGTTAAAATCATCATGTTTGTCATACAGCTTAGATTTCAAACGTCCATTTTCGTCATTGTAAATTAAAAGATCTAAATACGAAGCTAAAGTAGGTGTATCAGTAGTTTCTTTAATTTCAAGCTCATTGGGATAGATCTGGTGTAAATATTCCTTGACTTTGGATTATTAAGAGAAAGTACATCGTCTATGTAGCGGAAACTGAAATTAAAGGACTGGGCTAAATGTTTTTGTTTTTTCTGTATAAGCACTTGTAAAAACTTCGCCTCATACGAAAAAAGGAAGAGATCAGCTAAGAGTGGCGCCTCACTGGCGCGCAATTAGTTCCCATGGGAATCCCGATTGTCTGTTGGAAAACACGGCCTCCAAATTCGACAAAAATATTATCTATTAAAAATTCCAACATCTTGACTACGTCATTCTCAGTGTACTTCTTGTTTGACTCAGTGTGGTTCTTTACAAAATATGTTTTGTCTTTCCCTACTACTAAATAAGTGTATCTGCGTTCTCTGTTTTTAGTGCAGAAACATTGATGTATCAAATCCGAAATTACTGTTTCAATTTATTGTGTGGCAGGGTAGTATAAAGAGTAGAAAAATCAAAGGTTTGTATGCTGTGGCAATGGGTAAAATGCTAGAGGATAGCTGTTCTAGAAGATCTTTAGAATTTTTTAGAATCCACATCTGATTGACGCCGCTCGTGGAGTAGACTTTATCACAGTAACTTTTCAGACCATCTCTGACTGCGGTCAATAAAGTCATAAGGAGCTTAGAAAGTGGCTTAGTGGTGGATCTGGAAGACCCCGCAATGAATATGCTTGTATGGGTTCTTATGAAGTTTAGGGACCCAGTAGATGTAGGGGAGCTGATTGTTATCATCATCCGCTTTGATGCCAAAGGATGCTAAAACAGAGTTGTGATTTTCAATAATCTCCTCCCTTGATAGTGTAGAGGGAGTATAAGTAGGGTTTCCTGATGAACTGTCAATTCCCATCTCCTTAATCAGACAGTCAAGATAGTGTTTCTTATAGTTGTAAATGGTCCACTTTCATTGTTTTGTACAGTAGATCAGTCAGCAATTTCCACCATTGAACATTTATTTCGATCTGTTATAAATTTAAATACTGCCAGATATGAGATACACTACAGGCTGTGGCAATTTTCGATGAAACTTTTATTTAAATTTTTAAACTAAACTAAGCAGAAAGTATGAATGTCTTTCTTAAAGTTTGTTTTTATGCTCTGCCCATGAATTTGGAAGGGGCATATACTGTTACCATTGTCCGGCCTTCGTAGGACAATGATAATAGGCCAGTGGGTAGATCTTTGATAGTACAACATATTTCACTAGGTAGTTTGACTCTTGCACCTAAGTTTCATCCTTGAGTGACTTTTGTCAAGTTTTGCGGTAAAGTCCATTTCTCAACAATTACACATTATAAGACAAATTAATTGCCTCGATGAGTAATACCCAAATCATTGACAATAAGGTAGTTTTCACCTACATTTTATGCTTCAGTGACTTTGGTTAAGTTTTTATTTTAAAGTCCATTTCTCAACAACTACACATTATTAGCTCACCTCATGAAGTGAGGGGGCATATATGATATCTCCAGGGTCGGAGTCCGTGTCCATGTTGGCGTCCATTTAGAAAGAATGGTTAAAGTCAATTCCTGCTTACTGACATGCTCTTTGTCAACGATATTGATATGTATGATGCTTTTTGGGATAACAACAACAATGCATTCTTTTTTGATTTATCACATTGGCTGTAGGGGAAGGTTTGGATCCAATAAAACTAGTTTAACCCCGCCGCAGCAGGTTTGCGCCTGTCCTAAGTCAGGAATTTATTAAGCCTTTGTGTGTCTTGTCCTTTTTCTAGTTAGTTTACTTTATGTCTATAGGAGTCTAGGATGATGTTTATTTCGCTGAACTTGATTACTCTTTATTCAGGGGCCGACTCCGACCTGCCGTTGGGTGTTGGGTTTTCTCACCGTTCATTGAAGATCTTATGGTGGCTTTGAGTTGTTATTACTCCCCTTTTAGGTTGTTGTCTCTTTGACACATTCCCTGTTTCCCTTTTTTTCTATTTGGATGCTGGCTGTGACCTTTATTTTACGCATGAGGGACTTAATTAGGTATATTAATTTTATTCCATTCCAGCTTACTGAAAGGTCCCACATCAACAATATTTGAATGTATTTGAATGTATGATGCAATTTTCGGAAGACAACAACATTGTATTCTTCAGATGCTGTCTGTGACCTATATTTTACTCATGAGTGACTTGGTAAGGTAGAATGATGAAAGTCCATTCCCACTTACTGAAATGTCCCACATCAACTAAAATACTATTTGTGATGCATTTTGGGATGACAACAACAAATGCATGCGTCTGATGCTGACCGTGACCTTCATTTTATGCATGAGCGACTTGGTTAGGTAGAGTGATTAAAGTCCATTTCTGCACACTGACATGTATCACATCTACCATATTGGTATGTATGATCCATTTTAGGATATCAGCTGCGGGGAATGCTTTTGATGAAGTCTGTGACTTGCATTTTATGCATAAATGAATCCGTTCAAAAGAATGATTATAGTTCATTCTTGTTTACTGACATGTGCAACATGTGACAATGCTGTGCAACGACATGAGCTTAGCAGGCTGTGGCTGCTGTCTATGTTTAGACTATTATTTTTCATTAAATTAATTGCCTTAATTGAACTACACAAATCATTGATGGCTTTGACTTACATTTTACACTTCAGTGACATAGGTTAAGTTTTTTGTTTAAGGAGGTTTCTGTCAGATTTTCGGAATTCTCTGGTTTTATCCATTTAAAAGCATTATAATTTTTTGCCCATGGACCCCCTTTTTTTCTCCCAGAATTTGATTTTATTTATCTTTATAAGCATTCTGTAAAAATTTCATTAAATTTTATTTATTCTGTCACACTCATTTGTGGTCAAACTTTGCTAATGTTAATCCTATGAAAAATCCGAGGAGTTCAGTTTCCCGCCAAATTTTCAATCACTTAAATCTCAAAAATTAGATCATCATTTTTTTTCACTTAAATTACTTCTTTTTTAGTTTCCTAACAAAAAAGCACATTTATTTGCATTCCTATTTATTTTCAAATAGAGTAGCGAACCCCTTAAGTCCTTTTCTCAACAATAACACATTATAAGACAATGATGTTTCATCAAATTAATCACCTTGATCAGTACTTAGCAAATCATTGACAATGAAGTGACTTAGACCTTTATTTTATATTTGTGTGTCTTTTGTTAAATTTTGTATTTTAACCATTTCTCAACAACTATTGCAACATATCACTTTGATGTTGTATCATATTAATCATCTTGATGCATACTTCCCAATTCTTGAACAATTTGGTGACTTTGACCTACCTTTTATGCATCAATACAGTACAGCCATTGTGGATTGGTGAATTTGCTCACCTCCACTAAAAATTTCCATTCATTACCATGCAAAATATCCACTCAAAACCACTCAAATCCTCAAAAATCTACAAGGTTGCCATGCTTTATTTTACTTGCATAGCATTATTAAAGGTGAGACAATTAAGTGGTTTTTACTGGATTTAGGCTGATTTTGGTGGAGAACATGAAATTTAACGCTCAAATTGATGCAGTTCCACTTTCGTGGAAAACCATGAATCCACAATGGCTGCATTGTAACTGTAACACATTACATTACAACAATGTTGAATAAAATTAATCACTGTGGTTAATTTTACTTAATTCATAGATAATTTATAACCTTACCTATATTTTATGCTTCAGTGATTTAAGTTGGAATATTTTTCTTAAGGTCCATTACTCAACAAATATTCATTGAAAACCATCTGTAATATTCATTAAACAACGGAACATTACTTCCTGATTCCTTCACAGTTTAGTGACAGGGAACTTATTTTATGTGCTTTTGACTTATATTACTGTTGTGATAAATTTATGGGTGGTGCATCTGTGTCTCATAGACACATTCTCTACTCATCATAAATGTTCAGATATATGCTTGGTACTACTGGCCAAATGGTGTTGTTGTCTCTACAAGTAAAATATAATATAAAGTTCATATTGGTCAAGTTCATATTGGTCAAATAAAAAATGTTTTCTTGAATATCCCTATATCTAAAATTTCATCCCAGATAACTGAATACTAGTAAAACATTTTTATAACAATATTTTTTTCTCCTCCGTAAAAGTGTCTTCTTTATCTTGAATGACTTATCATAACTGTAGACAAACAATCATTTGAAAAACTCTTTTTTTGCACTTAAAAATGGACAACACTAATTACTTTTTATACATGCAGATATGAAATTAGAATTATTCTCTCAAATGTTTTAAAAATATTTTTTTTACTGATGCAATATTTGTAGTTATGTTGTGCCATTAGTTGGCATTTCAGTTGCTTGTGTTAAGGTGGTGTCTACAATTTCTTAGAAACAAGGGGCAAAAAAGGTAGAGGAGATAAATTTAAAAAATGGTTAAATTTTTATTCAAATTATTTCTGAAGGTTCCTTCTGATGTTTGAAATAGATTATCGATCAAGATGCTTAAAGGTGTAAATAATGTGGATTTAATGAAAATATCAGTTAAGACCCATTACTTTTTATAACACTGTATTTTATATTTTTTTCTAATATAAATCTTTGCATTTTGGTATGCGTTTTGGACCTTTGGGAAGCATTTGATTTATTGTTCTGTTTGTACCAACTAGCTATGTCTGACTGACTACTGGGTCAAACACCACCTAGCTATGTCTGGCTGACTACTGGGTCAAACACCATGCTTTATCAGTCCATACTCACTTTATGTCAATATTTGCCTAATTCCTCCTGTTAATTCCACAGTGCTACGGTCATCACACATTACTTTGCATAGCATTTTATTCTGTTAAAATTATTTTTGCTTTGTATCCACAGAACAAAGGCTTAAACAGGAACAACTAGAAAAGTAATTTTTGTTTTGCTTAGTTTATTTTTTTATCTAAAAATTGGCACAGGTTCAGAATTTATTGTGGCACATTGTGGCAGATTTTGGTTTGGGTATAACAGTGTGCATCACCCAGTTTAACACATTTTTAATGCATTAATATTGATTTTGACATATTTTCTTGTTTTGATGCCCTCTTTTGCTCTAATCAGCCAATCCATTCCCCAGGACATGTGATAAAAACCAGGAGACACAGCTTTTAAACTAATTATTTAAGTAAAATTAAATCAGAAAGCATTAGATATTTTACTTCATACAGTACACATTGGTTTGTTCATTTCAGTCTGATCCAATAAAATCATGGCCTCTAGTACAGAACATAGTTTAATATTGGACCCAATGGGAACATAATTTTTCGATTATCTTTTCTGAAATCCTTGAAGCATATTTAATCAAACTTTTTACCAGAGAAATGTTAGGGAGAACCTTAGCTACACATTTCATTCCAACCTGACAAAAACAATGCTGTTAGCAAGGAACGATCCCGTGGAGGAATCACTATTTTTGTCTTCTGCTCTGAAACTATTGAAGCAAATTTAACTAAACTGAAATGTAATGATGTATGAAAGGTCCTTTACAAAGAATGCTCATTTCAGACAGATCTGTCAAATACATGCTGCCAGAGTCAAACATAGTTAAACATAATGGACCTTAAGTGGGTTCGCTACTCCATTTGAAAATAAATAGGATTTCAAATAAACATTATTTTTAGTTAGAAAATTAAAAGTGGAGTAATTTAAGAGAAAAAAATTGATAAGTTGATGATCTCGTTTTGAGATTTAAGTGATTGAAAATTTGGCGGGAAACTGAACTCCTCTGATTTTTCATAGGATTAACATTAACAAGGTTTGACTATGAATGAATGTGACGGAATAAATAGAATTCAATGAATTTCTTACAGAATGTTCACAAAGATGTATAAAATGAAATTATGGGAAAAAATAAGGGGGTCAATGGGCAAAAAATTATAATGCTTTTAAATGGATAAAACCCGAGGATTCCGAAAATCTGACAGAAATCCCAAAATGTGAGGAGCAAACCTCCTTAAAGGAAGATCATATTGTTGATTATAAATCTCCTCTGAAACCACTGAGGTAGATTCAACCAAATTTTACAGAACAATATTTGATATGTCCCTTTTAAAATTTGCTTGCTTTGTTCTGATTCAATTAAAAAAAAATGCTAGAATGGAATATTTAAATTTAACATTGGTTCACATTTTAATTTTTATCATCTGCTCTGAAATGAGAAAAGCAAAGTTAACTCAAGTGTTTTGCAATAAGTGACTTCTTAGTGAATTCATCCCCTTTTTGTTGTTAGTACTAAATTTTGTAAACTTGTGATTTAAGAAAAAGACTGTAGGACAGTGAAAGTTTTAATTTAAATATTATTGTTTGATATTCTAACCATAATCAAGCAAGAGGTATAGATTCCATTCACTAAACTAGGAAGAACTACTGTAAATATGCTTTTATTCATATTTCTCTTGGATTTCTGGATTCATGGTTTTATGTTATTTCCATTATACAAGTTAGTTTGAAAATCTGAACCCCACTAATAAAGGTATTTTCATAGCATAAATGTTTGGTCATTTAACTTTTTCCATACACAATATTCTATTCCATGCAACTGAAATAAAAATAATTTTTAAATTATTTCAATGATTACAAAATACAAGACATTGTCCAGGACAATTGAGAAAATAGATTTACTAATATTACTCTTTTCACATTTAGCTCAGAGTGTCAAACACATATTTTTAATTATATAATTGAAATGAACCATGTACCATTTAGATAAATTTTTTTTGTTCAGTATGTTTTTTCTGTATATTTTGTCATCCCTTTACTGCTAGTTTTATCTGTTTTCTGTTTCATTATATTATGTATATTATGTAGGAGTCAGACATAGCAGGTGTATTTAACACAAAAACAATCATTATCATTAAAAATAAAAGATTAGTTCATTCCAAAGGATGGGTGGGTGGCAATATTTTTGTTGTCTTTACTGTGGAATGTCCTATGGGTATATCTGATGGCCTAATTTCATGTTATTTAAATTCCTTTTTGCTTTGATGCTGACATATTTATTTGTTGTCTTGTTTTTCAGATAATGTATGAAGATTAAAGAATATTTGCATTGAAAAGGATAGTCAGCAGAAAACTGTGATAATCTCATAAATATGTCATTATAGAGTCTCATACAAGACATTAATAAATGTTATCATTTATATAAGAAAAGTATTATATGACAAAATATTTTTATGTATTATTTCTGATCTTTTGATCAGTTACAGTACAGTAATACAAATAAAATGCCAGGCCTATGTTCTTTAAGGGAAGGGTTATGGTGGATTCACATTGTTTTTCTTTTTTCTTAATTTTGGCTTTCATCCATTAAGGTGGATTATTATGTTGTTTCCCATTTTAATTCAAAGTTCCAGCAAATTCGAATCTTTTTCTTTGTATTTTATTGAAAAAAAAAATACTGTTAAAAATTTAGGACAGGAGGGGATTGATATGATATAACCTTTAGCCAAAATGTTATGTTGTGAAAGTATTTTTCAATATGCTAATTGCAATTTTGTATCTATTGCTTTCAAAGTTCCTTTTTTCTTCTTGCCCAAGATTACAATTTTGTGGGCTTTTTGTACTGAATTGGGTACAAATATTTGAAAAAAGAAAAATAATCATAAAATTGATTTCTCAACCTCCACATGATCAAGTTTCAAATGTCTCTTCCATTGATTAAGGATAGTCCCATTTTATCAGGTCAATTTTACTTGTACAATTTGATTTGTACAATCAACTGTATGTAAAATGAACGTAAACAAAGTTTGTTTTTACCATAGACTTATTATACATAGATCGTGCACTCCCTAAATGTCCCCCAGTGCTTCCTGTGATCCCCTTTGAAGAATCAAAGACACGGCACAGATACCGAGCATTTTTGATGTAACATCGTATTCGCCGACATCCTTTTTCGGGAGAGATCATTAATGAATGATTATCGAGGATAGTCTTATCAGTGATAAACGAGTTTTAATTACACCTTGTTAACCTGTTGTAATTTACATACATAATATAAGTATCTGGGATCATCATAAAGCACTGAACCAATAAAGAAAACAGCGGTTAAAATCGACCAAGAAATGACAAAGTTATGCACGAATAAGTCCGCAGAAAACTAGATATGGATGTTTCAGGTATCTTGATTTAACTTGTAATATTACAGTCTGCGGACACTGGCGGATCATACGACTTATATCGCATAAAGCTACAAACTTCAATGTTTCTGTTGGTATTTCAGACTTGTGGGAGGAAAGGGGCCGAATTTAGTTATAACAAGTTAAACATTGTACTTATTATCGAGTAAAATGGGTGTATATTTAATTTTGAAACTTCGGATTTAGATATTTATGACCGAAAAAAGAGCAGTCTTTTAATGCAACATGCAAAATATGATTAGATATTAGAATTAGATTTAGTTAATATTAATTCATTTATTTATTTTTCAAATGTAATGCATTTTACTAAATGAAGAATATACTTTCAAATTTTAGAAAATTCGAAACAATCATGAATATGGAAACTAAGTGCTGTAATGACTGACAAACTGCAAGGAAATATGAAGTCAGATATTTATTTTCCCAGTTAGAAATTTACTGAGATTTTATATCGGAAAAGTATTCATTGCCAGCTTGAAATACAGGCAAGAATATAACGGCGAACCACTTAGAAAAAGCCACTATTATATTAACCATGCTACTTAACATTTTACCGTATTGATGGGGATGGAGCCCTGGGTGGTACGCGTCCTTCCTTTTCAGTAAACTTCAGTTTCAAGCGTGCATGCTCTAAATGGGCTCTTAAGCTAACCACAGACTTTTAGGCTATGAGACTTTCTACATACATGCTCAGCATACATGTCCAAACAAGAAAAAGAAAATATGCATACTGTTAAAGGCTGGAAAAAAGAAAATGCAATCATAAAATGATTCTACTCGAGTTTGTGTCACCTTTTTTGTTTGTTTGTTTGTTAATTTATTAATTTAACTGTACGAAAATTATGAGTGTTTGCTTCCAGATGTATGTAACTTAAACTTCCGAAAGTTGATCGTAGACTTCTTATCATTTCTTATTTGCCATTTACAATCAATTAACACCCCCCGCAACATTAACTTTTCAAGAGGATGATAAAAAAGCAGCAAATATGATGGTCCTATTGAAGTGCCTTCAGTGCACTATCTATGTATAATAAGTCTATGTTTTTACTGTATATGGTTGTATATGTTTTTACTGTATATAGTTGTATACATTGTTTTGTGATAAAATGTGAAGGTGATTGAATATGCCACAAAGACCTTCTAAAGTTCCCTACATATATAAAGACCTAGTCTTAATAAGTGAATGGAAACTTTGAAGTTATAACGTTGTTATTCTAAACCTAATATCTTTTTCATGTGTTGATTTAGGCTTATACCAATTATTTTAGTTTGCGTACATTTGGGAAAGGTATTATTAACTATTTTCTTTGGTTGCTAGATCATATTTTTTTGGGGCATTCATCTGTCTTATAAATGTCCTTGTTGGGTTATCAACTGTGTCATGCTTTGTGCTTTCTTTTTTTTAGGTTAAAAAGTTATTGAGCATGTCTTTTAGAGACTTACAGATGTCTTTTATTGTTAGCTGTAAATGTCAATCACTCATTGAACTAAACATCTTATTTATTGAATTTGCTATATTACAGAAATTTACAGTGGATCCCCTATGACCATGGTCATTGTTGAACACCTATTCCTATACCAATTTTAAAAAAATGCTTCTACCTATTTCAAAAGCGTTGTCAATGATTTTACTTTTCAACTGATGACACAAAAATACCTGAACTTTAAAAATTTTCAGCTGACCATTCATTTTACCTGAGATTAATCAGTTTATATGGCAAAAGCAACATGGTTACACATGAGCAACAGTAAATTTAAATGATTAGGTATTATGTCATCATTTGAAAAGAATATTCATAATTGAAATTCATTATCTGTGCATGGAATTTGATAAAAGAATATTTTGAAAAATAAAAGTTTTTTTTTTCAAAAATAAGGAAATTTTGTGAATTATTGTATCCTCTAATTTGTTTGCATAAAATTTCATACATAGGCAAAGTGTTAGCTTCATGAAGTCAAATTAAAATTATTCAAATAATAGAGTTTTGGAAGGATAGAATCAAAATATGTCTAATAATTAATTCATAAATATTTACCATATTAGGTTGAAGTGCAATTATGTCATGTATCATTTAATATTAGAAAGTGTAACATTCCATTATTTAAAACATTTATAAATTGTCCTGAAACAAGGACAATGGATCTTCACAGTGGTATTTTATGCAGCATTTTAAATGGTGGTCAAATGCCATTTACCTTTCAAATTTTGTGATATTCACTTTGTTTTGTTTAGATTATGTGTTTGTAATTTTG
>MJUU01033294.1:60161-71531 GCA_002080025.1 Modiolus philippinarum | reverse complement strand
TAGTGGTAGGGTGTTTATATTTGGTATGTAACTTCCTGATGATGAGAGCTTTCTAATGGTACCATATTTGTAGACATTTTGACCTTGACCTTGCTCTGAGGGCAATTTTTGAAAAACTTTAACCTTTCCTCTTGAAGGTAGGCTTTTAGTGGTAGGGTGCTTTTATTTGGAATGTAACTTCCTTATGATGAGTGCTTTCTGATGGTACCATAATTAGACATTTTGACCTTGACCTTGCCCTGAGGGCAATTTTTGAAAAAAACTTTAACTTTGCTTCTAGAATTAAGTTATTTAATGGTAGGGTGTTCATATTTGGTATGTAACTTCCTTATGATGAGAGCTTTATGATGGTACCATATTTGTAGACATTTTGTCCTTGACCTTGCCCTGAGGGCATTTTTTTAAAAACTTAAATCTTGCTTCTAGAATTAAGTTGTTTAGTGGTAGGGTGTTTATATTTGGTATGTGACTTCTTGTGATAAGAATTTTCTGATGGAACCTTTCAAATTTATTGTGCATGGAGGTCACACTAATCCCCGGCGAGCTATGTTGTCTTCTGACAACTCTTGTTTTCTTTGAATTCCTCTTGTTGTAAGCTTTCAGTAATAAACCGGTATATTAACAGATTTTGTGTATCTCTTACAGTTTCTGAGCTAAGAAGGGGTCCAAGACGCTGAAATTGCAATTTTTCAAAATATGTAAAATCTTATTTTTAATCCGATTTGATGGGATTTTTTTTCTTTGGATTCATCTTGATGTAAGCTGTCAGTTGTATGTCAACAGATTTTGCATAATTTTTGCAGTTTCTGAGCTTTCAGGGATCAATAGAGCTATTTTTATGGTCCTAGTTTGTGTACAGCTAATTACTGTGCAGTGCTTCTTATTGTGTCAATCTAGTTGCTGTGTCAAGCTCTTAACTGTGTCCACATTTGCTTTAAGGTACATTTGTTCAAATTTCAGTGGTCGACATGCTGGGGTCATATCATGCTGTGCTAGGCATAGCCTTTTATTAATAATTTAAAAGAGTGAAATTCAAATCTAATGGTTTTAAAGGATTTGGCTTGCTATTTCTGTTGAGAAATGGTTGTGTATTATCTTATGAAGTTGTATAAATCTATGAGTTTTCTTATGTTGTTGTACTAAATAAGTTTTTTCTATGAGCCGTCCAGAATATTTTTTATGTTTTACATATTTGTATTTCTTCTATTTTTGCTTATGATGTTAATGTATATTTTTCTGTTTTTTTTCAGATTTGTGTTTTATGTTAGTGAATGTCAGAAACTTGTTATACAAGTTAAATGATGTAACATTTAATGAAAAATGAAACACAGAATGAAATAAAATCACAAATTATTATCTCATGTCTTCTGTTTGAGTAAATTTTAATCTTCACTTTCATGGTCTTATTCTTATACTCACCTACAGAATGTCACTGTTATGCATAATCCATTTAAAAACTGAAGATCAAATAAGATGCTTATCATACCAGCCTAGACAATGAAATGATATGTCTCAAAACTAGCACAAAAATTCTACATTCAAAAACTTTGTTGGCGGTACAATATGTATATTATAATTTTTATGCCTGAAGAATCTAAGATTGAGGGGCATATAGTTTTTGGCCTGCCTGTCTGTTTGTCTTTTAAAAACTTTTATATTTAGTAGATCCTTTGAATGGTAAGTGATATGGATTTCATATTTTGCACGTGTATTTCTTTTATCAAGACCTTTCAAACGGTTCAGAATATTTAATCTCTTGACCTTGAAATGTGAGCAACATAGACAGGAATAAAAGCCCTGTCCTTGATAAACTGGAATTTTCTATGTATCGTGTGCGTTTTTATCACATGTACATTCACTCCATATCCTTTCATTTTTTTCTACTGGTATATTCCTTGTGACAAGATCTTTCACTTGGTACCAGAGTATTTGACCTCATGACCTTAAACATGACATTTGAAAAACTTATTAAAAAAACTTTTTACGTTGGGTTTATCTTTTGTATTGCAACCAATAAGCTTGCTTAATCCTTGTGGCAAAACCTTTCAGATGGTGCAAGATTTTTTGACCTCATGACCATGACCTTGGCATGTGACTATCTAATTGACTATCTAATTAAATTTCTTCACAAATGTGAAATTATATTTTTATAAAAATTTTGATGTGTGGTATAATGGTGTGGTGCTGTTGTTGTCGTCATTGTCGTTGTTGTTTTTGATGTCGTCGGCTGAAGACACTTAAGTTTTTGGTCAATAACTTTGGTTCCAATTGAGCAGTCCTTACCAAATTTTAACACAATTTTCCTTGGCAGAAAACGAAGGCTGGGTGGCCCGCCTGTTTTCAATTTTCAACAAAATGGCCAAAAAGGGACAAATTGGGTGTTTTCGTATATTGGGCTGTAGAAATTTAATTAGATAGTCAATTAGATAGTCATTTCCTTTTGGGACTATTAGGGTCCAAACAGGGCCAAAATTGCAATTGTGCAGATCACTGCATAAAATTTTTATTTTTTTCATCAGATTTTGATGGGATTTTTTTCTTTAGGTCCCTCTTGTTGTAAGCTTTTAGTAGAATTCAATTCTTACAGTTTCCGAGCACTAAGGGGTCAAATGGACTAAAATTGCAATTTTCTAAAATATGTAAAATGTCTATTTCTCATCAGATTTCAATGGGATTCTTTTCAATGAATTCTTGTTGTAAGCTTCAGATGTTATCAACAGCTGTTGTGTATATCTTACCGTTTTTGTCTCGCCTGCGACGAATGTCGCGAAAGCGAGACATAGCAAGCATAGATTCTGTCGGCGTCGGTGTCGGCGTCGGCGTTGTTAACATTTGGTTAAACCAAATGTTGAACTTTTTTTGAACTTCAATAACTTTCTCAAATCATATTCAGTATCAACGAAATTTTGACATAATGATCAGTACAGCCTTATTTATGTTTCCCAAGTTTATTTTTTGAAAAAAAATAATTCCAATTTTTCCGTATTTTTACATTAGTTGGACTTAGTTTTTTCCATGAATTTTTTGTTTGCACCATATCTCCGCAACTACATGCCATAGACTGCTGATTATTGGTAAGTGGTTACATCTTTAGTAGTGACCAACATCCATACCAGAATTATGTCACCTTGACCTATATTTTCCGCTTCAATGAATTTTCTATTTAGGTCCATATATCAACAATTTTTAAACAAAATTATGAATATGGACTTAAGTTTTGATGTAGAATTGTTGCATATAGTCCATCAATGCACTATAAGCTTTCAGAATTTTATTCCGGTTCCAACTCTGGTAAATTTCCTGAAAATGTCCAAGACTAACAGTTTTTTGAAATTTTTGCATACAATCAAATATATTGGCCATTTCTTCATACAAGACATAATTCTGTAAACTGAAGAATGAAAAAATATTCATAAATTTTTATTAGCTCACCTGGCTAGAGCCAGGGAGAGCTTTTGCCATCACTTTTCGTCCATCATCCGTCCGTCCGTCTGTCGTCCGTCGTCCGTCCGGCGTAAACTTTTCATTCAAAGATCTTCTTCTCTGAAACTACTGGGCCAATTGAAACCAAACTTGGCCACAATAGTCCTTAGATGGTCCCTTACAAAAAAGTTGTTTTTCAGATCTGCGCTATATCCAAGATGACCGCCAGCGGGGGGTCATAGTTTTAACATTGGACCCTATGGGAAAACACTCTCAAAGATCTTCTCCTCTGAAACTACTGAGCCAATTGAAACCAAACTTGGCCACAATAGTCCTTAGATGGTTACCTGCAAAAAAGTTGTTTTTCAGATCCGCGCTATATCCAAGATGGTCGCCAGCGGGAATCATAGTTTTAACATTGGACCCTATGGGAAAACACTTTCAAAGATCTTCTCCTCTGAGCCAATTGAAACCAAACTTGGCCACAATAGTCCTTAGATGGTCCCTTACAAAAAGTTGTTTTTCAGATCCACGCTATATCCAAGTTGGCCGCCAGCGGGGATCATAGTTTTAACATTGGACCCTATGGGAAAAGACATTCAAAGAGCTTCTCCTCTGAAAATACTGAGCCAATTGAAATCAAACTTGGCCACAATAGTCCTTAGATGGTCCCCTGCAAAAAAGTTGTTTTTCAGATCCGCGCTATATCCAAGATGGCCGCCAGCGGGAATCATAGTTTTAACATTGGACCCTATGGGAAAAGACATGCAAAGATCTTCTCCTCTGAAACTACTGGGCCAATTGAAACCAAACTTGGCCACCATAGTCCTTAGATGGTCCCCCGCAAAAAAGTTGTTTTTCAGATCCGGGCTATATCCAAGATGGCCGCCAGCGGGCATCATAGTTTTTAACATTGGACTCTATGGGAAACACATTCAAAGATCTTCTCCTCTGAAACTACTGGGCCAATTGAAATCAAGCTTGGCCACAATAGTCCTTAGATGGTCCACTGCAAAAAAATTGTTTTTCAGATCCGCGCTATATCCAAGATGGCCGCCAGCGGGGATCATAGTTTTAACATTGGACCCTATGGGAAAAGACATTCAAAGATCTTCTCCTCTGAAACTATTGGGTCAATTGGATACAAACTTGGCCAAAAGAACTGCACCCCATCCAAAATAGCTGCTAGTCTGGAACACAGTTTAACTTATGATAATATAACATCAATGTCTATTAACAAATTTGAAAATAATGCCCTTAAAACATTGGGACTATTTTAACTGCATATGTCAGCCGTGTCCCAGGTGAGCGATACAGGCTCTTGAGAGCCTCTTGTTCCAATTTTGGTAAATTTCCTGAAACTGTCAAAGACCAGTAGTTTCTTGGAATTCTTCTTAGCCAGTACATCTTAATAAAGATGAAATTAGAATGATAGTGGAGTGAGCAGGCGAGACACTAGGTTCCGCGGAACCTTTACGAATTATTGAGCTATAAGGGGTCAAAGGAGCCGAAATTGTAATTTTTCAAAATACGTAAAATCTTTATTTCTAATTGGATTTTGATGAGGAATTTTTTCTTTGAATTCCTCTTGTTGAAAGCTTTCAGAAGTATGGCAATGGATTTTTTGTAGCTGTTACGGTTTCTGAGCTCAAAGGGGTCAAAGTGGTCAAAATTGTAATATTCTAAAATATGTAAAATCTCTACCTCTCATGGAATTTCAATGGGCTTTTTTGTATGGATTCATTTTGATGCAAGCTATTAGTAGTGTGCAAACAGATTTAGCATAACTCTTACAGTTGCTGGGTGTTCAGGGATCAAAAGGGCTAATTTTTATGTTCCCTAGTTTGTAGAAAATATATGAAAGGATATGGAGTGAATGTACATGTGATAAAAACTCCAGTTTATCAAGGACAGGGCTTTTATTCCTGTCTACATCTTGATGTTGAATGAGGGTCTTCAACAAGAGGTGAACAATATTCACCCCTCAAGAGAGATCAAGAAGGCTCCTAGCGTGCATATAATTACTGTGTCAAGCACCTTATTGTGACAATCTTGTTACTGTATCAAGCCCTTCACTGTGTCCACATTCACTTCAAATTACACTTGCTCAAATTTCAGTGGTTGACATGCTACGGTCGTATCATGCTGCGCTCGACGTAGCCCTTTATTTTCTTTTGATTCATCTTGATGTAGCTGTCAGTTATAGCATAACTTTTACAGTTCATTCAATTCTATTCACTTTAAATTGTCCCACTTTTGCACGCTACAAATGCAAGAGGGTGTGATTTTGAATATTTCAGAACATTATTACAGCTGTTTGGAGAAAGATCTACCTTTCTTCAAATGTTCCACCCGAGAAAATTGATGGCAGAAAATATAAAAATACGAGGAGTTTCAATAAAAAAGTAATAGTGAAATGATAAGAAGATGTTACTTGGTAAGCATCCACGAACCTCATTAGGGACCAAAGGGCTAATTTAATGTTCCCTAATTTTTGTCCAGCTTATTACTGTGTCAAGCTCCTTATTGTGTCCATCTAGATACTTTGACAAGCTCTTAACTGTGTCCACATTCACCATTAATTACACTTACGCTATTCAAATTTCAGTGGTTGACCTGCTGCGTTTGTATCATTCTGCACTCGGCGTAGCCTTTTATTGTTAAACTATTCCACATTTGATTAGATTCATCTCCTTTTGCCCAACTAAATAGTCATGATTTTTCTGGTGCAGAATTTTTAAATGAAAAAGACCTTTTCCTTGACTTAAATAATTGGGGAAAGTTTATTGCATATAAAGACAATAAACTTGTCTACGATAAAATGTCTTTGAATATCTACAGAACTTATACTCGTAAAAATCTTTTGGATTATTCAGTAGAGTTCTTCGTTTTGATCTATTGAATGGCAAGTTATAGGGGTTATGTATTTGTAAATAATTGTGTTAGTACCAGAATTTATAAATATATATTGTTAATTTCTCAGATGCACATTAATTACTAATCATCTTTAAGGTTTCTTCTTAACTGCAAGTGGTAGAATTAGGATGGGCCCCGGGTAGCCCGGGCCACCCTTAGGTTGGAAAATATTTAAAATTCATCGTTTTTTTAAATGGGTTCCGCCCCCCCCCACCCTTAGCAGAAAGTCTGGATCTGCCACTGACTGCTACTCGTAGGCAAAATTGTTTGACAAAACACTTACTGTTTTAACATGACATTGAGAAGTGGCAGTAATGCAAAAAAAAAACAAAAAAAAACACTATATTGACAAGCAGTAGTGAAAAAATTTTGATAGACATTGTATACTAATCTTATATCTTCTTACCAACCCAACTAGATCACTTGTCAGTGTGTTTATGATTAAAATGCAAAAATACCCAGATTGCATAATAAACGGTAAATTTTGCTATAACGTACACGGGTTTCAAGGAGAAACCTCTCATCAGCAGCATTAGAATCAAATAATATTGTCAACCTTAAACCAAAAGTAGTCAAAAAGAAGTACTCATTACCAAAAATAACAAAATAGGAAGCCAAATTCAGCATAGAGGAAATCCACTGAGTGCCATACCCGGAACTAGTGAAGCCTCGTATCTCTAAGGACTAGGAATTTTGATAAAGCCATACACGGAATGAAGCCTCGTATCTCTAAGGACTTAGAATTTTGATAAAGCCACACACGGAATGAAGCCTCGTATCTCTAAGGACTTAGAATTTTGATAAAGCCATTCACGGAATGAAGCCTCGTATCTCTAAGGACTTAGAATTTTGATAAAGCCATTCACGGAATGAAGCCTCGTATCTCTAATAAGAACTTAGAATTTTGATAAAGCCATACACGGAATGAAGCCTCGTATCTCTAAGGACTTAGAATTTTGATAAAGCCATACACGGAATGAAGCCTCGTATCTCTAAGGACTTAGAATTTTGATAAAGCCATACACGGAATGAAGCCTCGAATCTCTAAAGACTTAGAATTTTGATAAAGCCACACACGGAATGAAGCCTCAAATCTCTAAGGACTTAGAATTTTGATAAAGCCATACACGGAATGA
This sequence comes from Modiolus philippinarum, assembly GCA_002080025.1. Lineage (NCBI taxonomy): Eukaryota > Metazoa > Mollusca > Bivalvia > Mytilida > Modiolidae > Modiolus > Modiolus philippinarum. Next base: position 64,056 of record MJUU01033294.1, on the reverse strand, counting down.
AGCCTCGTATCTCTAAGGACTTAGAATTTTGATAAAGCCTTACACGGAATGAAGCCTCGTATCTCTAAGGACTTAGAATTTTGATAAAGCCATACACGGAATGAAGCCTCGTATCTCTAAGGATTTAGAATTTTGATAAAGCCATACACGGAATGAAGCCTCGTATCTCTAAGGACTTAGAACTTTGATAAAGCCACACACGGAATGAACCTCGTATCTCTAAGGACTTAGTATTTTGATAAAGCCATACACGGAATGAAGCCTCGTATCTCTAAGGATTTAGAATTTTGATAAAATAGTAAATTACTATGAAACGCAAATTAAATTTTTCATGTCAGATAAGTCTGACTATTGGGCTAGTGAATACCCTCCACGGCATCTAGTCCTCTAGCAGATTCATCGGTCCAATAATTTCAAATACAAAAATTGCAAAAATAACTGTAAATTTCTTTATGATTTACACGTGTTTCAAGGAGTAATCTCTTATCTGCAGCATTAGAGTCAAATACATGTAATAGGAAAAGCTATAAACTAATAGTGGTTAAAAAGGAAGTACTTTAAATAAATCGTTAATTAATGTGGAACAATTAACAGGAACCACTTACAATTGCCGAAAATTACAATCACATGCTACAATTTACAAGGGAATTGTACACTAAAACAAAATAAAAAGACAAAAGACAAACGTCGATAACAATAAGAACTACGGATAACCGGACTTGGTACAGGCTGGGACTAATATATTAGTCCCAGGTACAGGCAATAGCAAGAGCTAGCGGTATTGTTAAACCGGTTTATTGGTACCCAAACCTCCCCTTTCTTTATCCCGTATACAAATAAAACCCATTATAGGTAGACTTCTTATTCAATAACCACAATCTTGAAAAGAAAAGAATTAGTCAAAACGTAATGTAGAACGACATCAGTTTAAACCTTATTTAAAAATAGACTAGAAAGAACTGTTTTGTAGTTAGGTTTTATAAAAAAAGAAAATCATGGATTTTTTTTTTAAGAAATGCACATTTCGTCTGTAAAGCTTGCAATGTCATTAAAAGATTTAACCTGTTCACAACAAGGATATAATCAAATTTTTGCAAGTTTTCAATTAAAATTGTGCCGCCAAAAGAATCCAAGATTGGGCGGGGGGGGGGGATTTAGTTTTCAACATCTTTGCTTGTTTGTCTTCAAAACTTTAACTTTGCTTTTACATTTTGAATGGTAATTGATAAAATAAGTAGGGCATCCATAGGGCATCCTTATTTTTATGTGTTTTTTAATTTTTACATTTTGTGTTTTTTACCTTTTAATCGTGGCCAACTATACCATTTTATTTTGTTTTTTTTCATCCATGCACGAACATCAGTTAAAGTTAAATGAAGCTTTTAAATATTGACTGTGCATTTTAATTGATATTTATTTAGGATTCAAGTTACTCGTAAAATACCAATCCAAGTGGTCCTCCAGATATCTGTCATTCAGCCATTTTTTTAAATTGTTTACTACATATATATTATTATTTAGAGACCTCATGGTAAGACCAGTTTTCATTAAATAAGATTATTTCCATCTCACTTCTGATCTTTCAGGACCTCAGTTTTGCGACGCGGTGACTGTTTTTGCGAGAAGATCAGTTGCTCAACAAACATTAATTGGTCAATTAAACGTCAGTATGTGCTCTTATAGACTTTTTCATATCTAAGTAATTTTTGTTATGTCTTTTGATTACGATAGGTCCAATTTTGCGAGTTCTGTTAGAATAATCCTTCAATTATAATTGCTGGCTTTGTTTTCTGTGTAAGATTGCTTGGCAAAGATAATATATTGGAACTAATTAAAAATGTCATTTACCATAATTTCCCAGGAACATTTCCACTTCAAGCCGATTTATTCCTTTATTCGTATTAAGCTAAATTCATCCAAGGCCCAGTAAGGAAGAAGACAACCTAGCACGTCCTTAAATTTCAGTTTTCAGTACATAGATAATATTCATTTACTGATCAATCCTCAATGTTAGGATAACCATCATCTTATATACCTAATACATCGACAAATACAGCAGCAAAAAGCGAAAAAGGGGAAATTCTAACATGAAAAAAACTTTACTTTATTGAAGCTTGCAATATCTAAATTTTACAAAATTTTGTTTAAACTAAGGAGTATCTCCCTCATTCTTAGATGAATTTTGGCTTTTCTATTTAGATCCTTTTGGTTATTTGTTCTCTATCAGCTTTTACAAGTTTTTCGGTTAAAGGACTTCCAAGTGTTTTTGTTTGATCTGCACTGATGAGACATAGATTGTCGAAATGCACATATGCAGAAAATAAATTAACAGTAACTTCGGTATTTTGTTATTCATTACTACTAGGCCGATGCCTCTGCTGGTCGACTGTTAGTCCCCGATGGTATTCACCAACCCAGTAGTCAGTACTTCGGTGCTGACTCGAAAACCGACTTAATTGAAACTTGCAATATCTATATTTTACAAAATTTTGTTTAAAACTCGGGAGTATCTCCCTCATGCATAGCTCTGTCCTTAGATGAATTTTGGCTTTTTTATCCTTTTTTGTTATTTGTTTTCTATCAGCTTTTACAAGTTTTTCGGTTAATGGACTTCCAAGTGTTTTGGTTTGATCTGCACTGATGAGACATAGATTGTCGAAATGCACATATGCAGAAAATAAATTAACAGTAACTTCGGTATTTTTGCTATTTACATAAATTTAGACAACCTAAAAGAACAAGAAAAATGAACAAAAAGCACAAAAACGCCACAAAACCAAAGCACTAACAGTGTAAACCCCTAAAAAATCAGGCGCGGTCGAAGGGCAGGTGTGATATGCATCAAGTGTTGGACCCGACAAACTGCAAATGAAAAGGACGGTTTTGCCAAAGTCGGTGTTTGTCAGTGCGGTAATAAATTCTAGATCTATTCAAAGATACATATTTTCATTTGTGAAATGGAAACATTGTAACGGTCTGTCAAATCATTGTGACGACCGTAAAACTGCTGTAGTGACAATTGCAACACCTTGGTGTAAATAGTGTTTGAGACAGTAATTTTGCTCTATTGACAAAGTCGATGTACAAACTGCAGGCACGACAATAGCGAATGAGTTGTGAAATGAAGACATCATATGCCGGGTATGTTCAAAAACGGGAAGATCAATATTGGAAATCGGAATCATCACGCTTGTCATAAAATTTTGTTTTCAGGCGTCCAGAGTCATCAATGTAAAGGTATGAGCCCGGGAATGATGCTGATGATTGATTGATATGGGGTTTAACGTTACTTTCAGCAGTATTTCAGCTGATGGTGGTGTATTGGTAGTCTTTTTAATATTGAGTTCATTTCGGTAGTTAAAATGAAAGTTATCCTTGTGTTGCGCTCACAATAGATACCAATTTATCTGCACCCTTTTAAAGGTGTCTGTGGGTGTGTGGAGTTTTTAACGGACTGAGGACTGCTAGGCGAATGGTGCATTTGAGGTGTGGTTTCAAATCCAGCTCAGTACCCTGCTAGATTTTCCGATGTCAATAGCTTCAAAAAGACGTCAATCATCACTGTTGGCATTTGGAAATAAACATTTCTGCCTTACATACACATTCTCATCCTCCATTTTGTGGAAATGTTGTTAAAAATGCCGGAAACTGGGACGTTACTTACATTCTTTACGTAATAGTGGATACAGACATTATTATACCCCCCGCAAACAAAGTTTGGGGGGGTATATAGGAATCACCCTGTCTGTCTGTCTGTCCGTCCGTCTGTCCGTCCGTCTGTCCACACTTCTCGTAAGCGCAACTCCTCTTAAACCACTTGAAGGATTTTGATGAAACTTTACACAAAGGAAGGACACTATATGGAGATGTGCATGAAGGAATATAATTATTGTCC
>MJUU01033294.1:48199-59654 GCA_002080025.1 Modiolus philippinarum | reverse complement strand
GTAAGCGCAACTCCTCTTAAACCACTTGAAGGATTTTGATGAAACTTTACACAAAGGAAGGACACTATATGGAGATGTGCATGAAGGAATATAATTATTGTCTGAAACCAGGAAGGGGAGATAATCCGACTTTGACTTTTCGTTGATTCCCCATGTATGGGTTACCTCATACGCACAACTCCTCTTAATCCACTTGAAGGATTTTGATGAAACTTTAGACAAAGGAAGAACACTATATGTAGATGTGTAAAATGTCAAATAGGCTGAAAAAAGGTGAATTTTATATTTGTCTGATTTAGACAGTGTTTTCATTGGAACCCTTTGGAAAAGTTTTTTCTTGAAGATTATATCATTGTGTCCATACTTGTATTGTGTCCATACTTGTACTGTGTCCATACTTGTACTGTGTCCACACCTGTATTGTGTCCACACCAACTTAATTTTGCACTTACCATATCGATTCAGGATTCAATTAGCGGGGGGTATCTTTGGCTGTCATTCGGCGACAGTTCTTGTTTTCTATAGGAATCCATTTAATTGGCTTTGGAATCCAATGAACTGAATATTTTACAGGTACACTTGCATCTCACTGCCGATGTCTACTGAGAAACATGACGACTCTTTACCAAACTCTTCGGGAAGTTTATAGCGTGATTTCTCTTACGTAGTGCAACCTTGTTTAGCCAGCAGACTAGTCTCCTTGAACTAGACAGCATTTTATCTGTGTTTGTCTAGTACAATTGGTATGTAATATTAATGTTCGGCCATTTTAGGTGTTTATTGTTATCTTTACTTTATTACATATTATCACTTATATATTTAGACTACTTGCAACACAATTATCTGTAACTTATATCATTTCCTTTGCAACCATTCATTCCTTCTCTCTAAAATACAAAAATACCCAAATTGCATAATAAACAATAAATAATCTATTGAACCACGTGTACAGCATAACTAAAATTTTTTAGTTATGCTGTACACGTGGTTCAAGGAGTATCCTGTCATCAGCAGCATTTAAATCAAATACCATGGAAAGCCATAATCCAAAAAAAGGTAAAAAAAAAGAAGTACTCATTACCAAAAATATCGAAATAGGAAGACGAATCCAGTACTAAGGTCATCCACCGAATGGAGCGGTAGTATTTTTAAGGGGTTAGATTCCTACCAGACCTTGTTTAGTTTCGAGTCCGCTTACAATAGACACCGATTTACAAGACATATTTTTCATAGGTTTCCGTGGTCATGTGGGGTTGTTGACCAACTGGAGACCCCATGACGGATTTTACTGTAGATGAATGCGTTCGGATCCAGCTCACCACCCTCTATATTTTCCGATGTAATAGCTCTAAAAAGATGTTAATCGTCACTGTTGGCATTCGGAATTCAACTTTTCTATTCTAGCAGCTCTTCTTACCATACATTTTATTTACTTAGTGGGGGTATGAATTATACCCATAGGCATTATTTAAAAGATGAATTCAACCGAAATATATTTTTCTTTCATTTAAAAAATAAATCAACTTGTCAATCATGACCATTCTCTCTTTGTAGATAATATTACAAATATATTAGTAAATAGAAGATTGAAGATAATATTACAAATATATTAGTAAATAGAAGATTGAGGTAGCTACCCGTACCATGTACACTTTGCATATTGTTTCTATCATTTCCCTGATTTACAATGACACCATTCTGTTCGCAATTTTTATAAAAAGTCGTATTTGTATATTTACTGTCTATTGGATAATATAACAAGTTAAAATTGTCACTAAATGTTATTCTCTTTGGCTTTATATTGTTATCTGAATGAGTTACAAACCACAGTGAGTCCATATATCTCAAATCAAATTCATTCTGTGTTATTGGATAAAGTTTCATTTTTCCAAACCTGCCATATTTCATAACTAATTCACTATTTTCATTCTTAATTTCTAACGCTCCAAATGCAGGGTTGCAATATATGCCTACATATTTTTCCTTATGAACAGCAATATTCCATATGGATTCTGGTATTTCTTTATTTTTCGGGTACTTAATTGGACTATTTTCTCTCCACGGTTCAGGAAATGAGCATGCCGTTGAACCATTAAGCCAAGGACTTAATCCAAGTAACATATCTGCAGCTCTGTGTACAATGGCTTTTATTGTATCACTGTTACTATTTGCTTTAGATCCCGTTATAGAAGCAAACACGCCGACATTTTTATCTGGAAATAACCACAAAAGAGACGAATATCCCACTATACCGCCAGAATGCCAAAGTTTCCTGTATCCTGAAATTAAACAAATTCGAATTAATATATCATTTTAATGCACCGATTTATTCTGAAAGATACTCATTTGTAATTTGACTTGCAAATATTTTGGTTTGTCTGATGGGAATCGGCCGAAGGCTTTTTGCATTGTACAAGTATGAAGGAATGTTGCCATTAATTACACTTAAAGGCCTGTTACGAACATTTTTTGTGTAATTCAGGACACTTTAATTCTTGATTGTAAGAGCACTTTGCCAGTTTTATTTATGTTTGTTGACAATCCCGCATCCATAACAAGAAAAGACATAATTGTAGCGTTGTTCGACAATTAGCAAAGAATTCCGCTCAAACCGGTGCTAGGGGCCGTCTTGAACTTACTTTGAGTTATGAGCAAAGCTCATCGTTGAAGGCCTCATGGTGACTTCAAGATGAAGAACAACAATAAAAGCGTTGTTCCTTTGCTTGTTTTTTACCATGTATTTGTAAAAACTTTGTCTCATGCGCATTTACTCCATATCCTTTCATTCAACATTGTAAATGTAAATGTCCCAGATTGCTCCATCTCTCTTTTTCTTGCCTTCGATTAGAGCTTCCTTTGTGTTTTACATGGAAATAAGATGAAGTTTTAGACATTTTTTTTCAGAAAACTTCCCCCAATCCTAGGATTGAACCTATGCTACCATTTTGTCATAATATGGGGGTCAAACTACTATAATAAACCCACTCCTTATATTTAAACATAATTGTGTAAAATTTTGATATTGCAAGTTTCAATAAAGTCTTTAATATATAATGCGAACGTAAACAACCTTTGTGAGTTTTGTGCAAAGGATATAACTTGTCTTTGTAAGAGTTTTTAAGTCACTAAAGTACATAATTTTTACACCGTTAGATTGCCTAGTCGCTCAAATACATAATCTTTACTCCATTAATATGCCTGGCATAGCATGATATTGACTTCCATTTATGTATTTTTGAGATATATTTGTTAATTGTCAAAACCCAATGATTTAAACATTCAAGTCGTAACACGTGTCATCGAAATTATCAAAACTGTAAGCAGATTTACTAGAAATGCCTTTGTACCATGCAGTGTAAAACTGTAACACGATGAACTACGTAACGTTCAATTTCAAATGGTAAAAAGCCAAATAAGATCTTCATTATCTTTCAAACAATGAAAAATGAACATAATGTTAAGAATCTGGAAAAAACTAAAATGATAATCACAATATGACCGTTTTCATAAGTAATCAATGTCTAACATTATGCAGATGATAAACAGATTTTTTAAGATCACCATAATTTTACCACCTAAAAAGAAGTGTTTTAAATTCATTTGCATAGATTTTTGAATATTTGTATACGTTGTATGTTTTGTTTTAAAAATAAGACAGAGGCATTGGTAAACTATCATACTGAAACCTTTTAGCTAGCAGCAGAAGTAGAAGGGGTATATATATTTACCCTGGTAAATTTTGTCCGTACGTCCCGATGTTAAGTTTTACGTTTAGGTGGATTTTTCTGTAATCTCTTGTAATATTTTAATGAAATTACATCAGTACATGCACCTTGGTTGGTACTACCAGATTCATTTACAATTAGGGATCCATGACCTTCATTTCACGCTGGAGCGACTTTTGTTAAGTTTTGTGTTAAAGTGCATTTCTCATCAAATACTCATCATACCACAATGATGTCCAATCAAATTAATCACCTCGACGAGTACTACCGAAATCACTAAGAATAAAGTGGCTTTGACCCAGATTTTATTTTTGAGTGACTTTTGTTAAATTTTGCGCTCAAGTCCATTTTTCAGCAACTAAACATGATATCCAAATGGTGTTGCATCAAATAAATAACCTTGATGAGTGCTATCTAAATCGAGGACAATTAAGTGTATTTGACCCACATTTTATGCTTGAGTGACTTTTGATAAATTTTGTGTTTTAAGCTCATTTCTTAACAACTACACAACAAATCATGATGATGTTTCTTGCAATGACACATTTTGGTGATAACTACCATATTCGTGGACAATTCGTTGACTTTGATCGAAAATATATTTGTCCAGTTTGGAGGACTTGTTTTTCAACAGACTATCGGAATTCCTATGGGCACAAACTGTGCGCCTCTTCTAGCCGATCTGTTTCTTCACTCTTATGAAGCTGAATTCATCGAAGGGCTTCTTCAAAATAAAGATAAAAAATTGGCCAAATTCTTCAATTTTAGCTTCCGTTATATAGATGATATTTTGTCGCTTTGTTGATTTTCTTCATTTGATCTATCCAAAAGAGCTCGAAATTAAGGATACCACAGACACTTCTACATTAGCCACGTTCCTTGACCTTCACCTTGAAATTGACAACAGAGGTAGACTTCAAACTAAGCTGTACGACCAACACAATGACTTCACCTTTCCAATAGTAAACTTCCCTTTTCTTTGTAGCAACATCCCAACAGCGCCGGCATATGGAGTTTACTTACCCAGCTCATTCGCTATTCAAGAGCCTGTGTTCGATACAGTGACTTCCTTGATAGAGCCCGATTGCTCACAAATAGGCTACTTCAACAAGGGTATGTTACCCAAAACTTGAAGTCATCCCTCCAGACGTTTTACGGTCAACATCACCATCTTGTGGACCTCTATGGGATATCTGTTTCCCAGATGACAATAGATCTTTCCCTCTAAAGCTTAATTGTTGTTTCCTCTATCGGATTTGACATGTTCAACACGGCGAATGTCTTATAAGAAGCAGGAGATGCTAACTCTACCGGTGCACCTGATCTCACCCATGGTTTTTTGTTGGGTCCATGTTGTTCATCTTTGTGTGTGTGTGTGTGTGTCTTCATTTTTCTTTTCCGTGCCGTACCCATGTTGTGTCTGTTTTTTTCTCCTTTTTTTGTTTCTGATGTTGCCATTGTCCTTGGATTGTTCGTTTTGGATTGACGGTTTGGTTCTCACTTACTTTGAAAAACATTTTACGCGTGAACGATTTTGTTGAATTTTTGCATTGGTTCCATTTATCAACATCTAGGAGTTTAATCAAATAAATAACAAGAGTGAATACTACATAATTCATGGATAACTTTATAACCTAACCAGTATTTCATGCTTCAGCGACTTTAGTCGGGTAATTTTTGTTAATGTCCATTACTAAACAAATAATCACCCACCTGTTACAGTACTTCTTGATGATCACAATTCAGGGACGAGGACCTAATTTTTATTCTGATTGGCTTATGTTATCTATTGCAATAAATTTGTCGGTGGGGCATCCGTGTCTTATAGACACATTTTCTAGTTTTTTTTATATATACTTTTTTTTGGAGCAAAGACAGTTTGAAAAAAGAAATTAATTATTCACCATATTTAGAAAATTCACATTTGTTTGACATCACATGTAGGGTCCCTCTGTTTTTATAGCGTTTTCTATCAGAACAAACATTTAAGCCATGTCTGGGAGGTCAAGCATGCAAAAAATGATGGTAATCCTGATTCATCCTACATACCTCTATACACGGATGACAACCACCCCATATTATAGGATATGACTGTATCAGATATTGGATATTGGGGTTTAAATAAATTTCCAAAGAATGGTGTAGCCATCTGTTCACGGTATGTCTCCTTTAAAGTTACATTGTTAACTATTGAAGAACCACTTGGATTCTTTCCACCATTGAGATGAAACAGTATCCAGTTTCCCATATCTTTTGGCGTTGAATAGATAGACCCAGCAGGTCCGGATGGCGCTGAAGTACTGCAAAAGAAACATATTCCCCATTATCGAACAAAAATGTTAAACGACTAATAGAGAACATAATATGAGTTGTTTCGTGGTTGGAGACGGAACAGTTCACGAAAGGAGGGTATTACTGGTACCAGACTGTATTTGAATCTGTCCCAACATTCGCTTATTAGACAAAAATATTCCTGATGTCAAATTAAAGGAAAATCAAGAGAAATCCATTTCCCGCAAAATTGTTAGTCTTCATTGCATCTCCGTAAAACGCACACTGACTTATTTATTTCTTAATACCATTTCATTTTGTCTACAATACTTAACCAATTAAGATGGGTTTCAAGAAATGTTTGATATATAAACAACATCAGGGATGGGCCTCCTTACTCCTTAAATAGGTTGGGAAGATATATTTATCCTGTCGATTTCAATAGGAGCAAATAAATACAAAAATGGTCGACATAAAAAAATCATTTGATGCACCTTGTTGAATGAATATTACTATTTCCACCCCCCCCCCCCGTTTCACAGGCTGTTGCAATCAAGGTACCCAGCACCGATTTGGTACTCCGACATTATATATAAACTTGTACATTGACAATTGAAAGAAGATAGTAGTATCGTTACATGCGATTTTTGTGTGTCACATTTGTTAGCGTTGATTTCAAGACATTAATATACCGATTGACACTTCAGATTCCTGAGTATAACCAGGTAACGTACTCAAGTTGTATGAAAGCTATTTGAAGTTGCAATATGGCGTTTGATGCAAACATAGCATTAGAGCACAGACACTTCGACTTAATATTCTCGAACGTTGTGAGAACTTAATAGATATCCGGTAATCGTGATTTATTTCAACGGAGCGACTAAATAACGCCACTATCCTTGTTCTGAATGCAATAATGTCTTTTATACGATGAAAAGATCTGAAGTTGATTTTCTGAACAAATCAACTATTTTCATAAAGACAAAAACATACATTTTACATAAACAAACATTTTGTCTATGAATGTCATGCAAGATCGTAATCCGATAACTGTGCTGAAAAAAAGAGGATTAAAATGTGTGCCTAAAAGGAGGATCCAATACTTTTCTAGATATGGACGATTGATAAAGTGAGCAATAATCTTCTACTCGAATGCAAACAACAATTTGTTTTCTTTCTAAGTCCTTGCAACCAACCTTAACAGTATAAATTTTTGCATCACTGATTGTGTGATGTCTGCTAATATTGGCTATAAGAGATTCTAGGATTTTGGGGAATATGTGGTGTCTTCATTTATAAAAGGAGTATTGAACTAGCCAGTTGAGACACACTTTATTCTATACCAGTTTCCAGATTAAAGCATTGAATATAAATATTAAGATTCTGATAATAAGTGTTAAGTTTGAGGTACAATTCAATTTACATTTTGATTTTTGATTTTCTCTTTCATTTATTTTATTTGTCGATTTACTATATATACCTAAAATGAACTCAAAATTAATGAACTCAAAATTAATGAGACCACTGCTATACCATCATCAGCATCATGCTTTGACTTATACTTCTCCTTCGACATCTCTGGGTGACTGAAAACAAAACTCTGTGACAAGCATGATTATTTCGACTTTCCAATAGTGAACTTTCCGTTTTTGAGCAGTAATATGCCCACATTTCCGGCATATGGCTTCTACATTTCACAACTCATTCGCTATTGTTGCGCCTGTAGTATGTACAGCAATTTTGTTTACAGAGCAAAATTACTGTTAATAATAATGATTATTGTCAATCAATCACTGTTGCAATTGTAACTACAGAAGTTTTACGGTCGTCACCATGATTTGACAGATCGTCACAATGTTTCTATTTCATGACTGAGAATATACATCTTTGGGTAGATCCAGATTTTATTGCCGGACTGGCAAACATCGACTACGACAAAACCGGACTTTTCACATGCAATGTGACGGGTGCCACGCATGGAACAGATTATGCTTACTATTCCAGAGCACCTGATGATACCTCTAGTTTTCGTACGGGTTCACACTGCTAGTGCTTTAATTTTGTGGCTTTCTTGTTCATTTTTGTTTATTTGTTTTTGTCATTGTCATGCTGTCTTATTTTCTGTTGGATATGAATTGCCATATTTTTGGTTATCTGATTTTGGAATTTCCTCTTTCCTCCTTTCTGCACCGGTATTCGTTCGTTTTTCGATGTATTAATACATATTTTTACTCTTATAATTTGTCCGATATCAGAGAAGGATATTTAAAACAAACTTACTACAATAGTTGTTCCTGTAATTTTATTGGTTTTCCCTGTAAATACGAGTATCCAAGAGCGAAGTCATCAAACTTATCAATATGATCCACAAACCCAGTGTTGTCCATATTGAGAGGATCGAACAAGTATTCCTGTACTAGGTCTTCCCATGTACGGCCCGTTATTTTTTCAGCTACATACCCAGCAAGGGCATAGAAATAATTACTGTATATAAATGTTGTCCTTATCGGAGCTGCTGGTGGCTGATATTGTAAATTCCTATAAAATCAACAAAAATATCATGTACTTCTGTAAGTTTTATCTTAAATTTGCTCACTGTTAGACATGCAAAATTTTAATAAGTATCTTCTTAGTATAAGATGACATGGCTGGTTTAGGGAAATTTTATTTCACAATATTCAAAATTAATTATATATATTACAAAATTAGAAATATATATTTATCTCACTTGTTGCAAATCTGTCCTTGGTCGATTTTTCTTTACTCTATGACCCTTAAAGTCTATGGATAAATCGGCTATTTCAGTTAGTCATATCTCGACAACTGCACTTGGGTCCAAGACAATAAAAACGTAAAAAAATATTTATTAAAGAATATCGGCAAGTTATACTTTAATTTGAGGATGAGCATAACTCATTGTTGAAGGTCTCATGGTAGTTTCAAGATGAAGAACAACAATAAAAGCGTTGTTCCATTGCTGTGTTTTACCATGTATTTGTAGAGACTTTGTCTCATTTGCATTTACTCCATATCCCTTCATTTGTTATTTATCACTTGTATAAAAAGTCGATAGAACTTAAATGAAGTCATAAAGCATTTATGCCAAATAAAGTCAAGTACATTATTATGAATCAAGTTATTTTGCAATACAAGATACATTTGTTTTGAAAAGGATGGCACATAAAACAAAAAATTTATACACAATTACACCATAGCAAAAGGTAAAAGGAAACATATCTTCTGAGTGTTGAGTATTAATGTAACATATTTTAATTTTCTTTAAGATATTACTTCTCTCTTCAATGAAAAATCCTACCGTATAAACTCCTCACGAGTGGTATTCTCCGGAAAGCCTACAAGTAAAGATTCGAAGAAGCCAGGAATCCCTACTTTATGTCCTAACAAGTCCCTGAGGTTTACATTTTCTGTTCTCACGTTGTCAAACAGTTTAAAATCTGTCCCAAGTATATCCTTAATAGGTGTATCCCAGTTATATCTGAAAATGTATATATAGTAATTTTATAGCAAAAATAACTTCAATAATTCTATTTGAACATCCACTGGTTACAAATATGTAGCAGCACATAGATTGACAAATTTTCCTCGAGCAAACCTTTGCCTATAGCCGATTTTTGGCTTTTGATTTGGAGCCTATTGCTTAGCTTTTGCACATCTTTCAATTATGGTCCTTTGAATTTAGTGTTTTTATTCGATATGCACTGAACAGACAAAAGTTATAAAATTTGTTGCTTCGGTATTCATCTGGAAATTTATCAAAGTAACTACGATATTAAGACATTAAGACAATAAGCTAGCCAAGTCCTTTAATTTCAGCATCCGTTATATAGATGATATTCTTTCATTAAACAATCCTCAATTTAAGGATAGAACATCATCTTATATACCCAAATGAACTTGAAATTAAAGAGACAACTGATACACCATCATCAGCATCATACCCGGACCTATACCTCTACATTGAAACCTCTGGAAGTCTGAAAACAAAACTTAACGACAAGCGTGATGATTTCGACTTTTCAAAAGTGAACTTCCCGTTTTTGAGCAGTAATATTCCCACATCTCCGGCATATGGCGTCTTCATTTCACAACCCAATCGCTATTACCGTGCCCGTCGATTGCACAACGATTTTGTCAACAAAGCGAAATTACTGTCTCAAAAATTTATACATCAAGGGTATGTTCAGTCACTGCTGCATTTGCCCGCACTACAGAAGTTTTATGGTCGGCACACCGTTACGATATTTCTATTTCACAGATGAGAATAGCTATCTTTGGGTAGATCCAGAGTTGATTACGGGACTGACAAACACCGACTGTGATAAAACTTGACTTATCACTGTGGAGCAGATCATGCTTAACCTTCCTGAGCACCTGATGATACCTCAGTTTTTGTAGGGGTTCACACTATTAGTGCTTTAGTTTTGTGGCGTTCTTGTTGATTTTTGTAAATTTGTTTTTATGCCTCGCCACGAAGTGGAAGGAGCATATAGATTTACCCTTGTCCGTACGTCCATCCGTCCGTCCCGATTTTAAGTTTTGTGTTAAGGTCCATTTATTGGCAAGCTTTTGTAGTATTTTGATAAAATTATATCAGTACATGCACCTTAATTAGTACTACCAGATTCACCAACAATTAGGGGTCCATGACCCACATTTTAGGCATGAGTGACTACGCATTATACCAATATGATGTTTCATCAAATTAATTTCCTTGATGAGTACTTCCCTAAACATTGATAGTTAGGTAGCTTTGACCTATATTTTACGCTTGAGTAACTTTTGTTAAATTTGCATTGAATAGAATAAAAAAGATAACAGGAAACACCTACCACTTAAGGTGAGACGTTACTAAATGAACGTCATGGTAAGAGTTACCTCCCTCCGATTGCGTTCGAACACTGTAGACGTAAAAAAGGTGACATCGCAAGATCAGCATTTCATTCAACAGATAGCAAATAATAACTAATCCTGAGACAATAGAAAATTATGTCAAATTTAAAATTAGCGTTTGCAATTGCTTTTCTGTTGTTTATTGTTGAAATAAAAGTAATATGTATAGCTATGGGAAACTGAAACTTCTATTTGTACGTGTTAGTATTATGCAAAAACGATTACTATTTCAGAAATTAATTAGAAATCATTTCTGGTCCAATTTCGTTCCTTTACAATTTTCTTTCACAATTCTTTAACATTACAGTATTTTTTCCCGGTTTTGTTTTGATGTTTTTTATTAATGACAATAAAGAAAACTTTGCTGGGGAGGGAACATTGCAATATTGAAACGGAACTCATCCCGATTTTTTTTTATTTTCGGGAACAAAACAAAATGGTATATTTTTTATTTTCAGTCGGAATATCCACCAATCCTCGATCTGCTTTCTGAAAAATCGCGGTCCCGGTAAAGTTCGGAAATTTTATATTTTGAAAGTGTTTACCAA
>MJUU01033294.1:25439-38811 GCA_002080025.1 Modiolus philippinarum | reverse complement strand
GGTTATTGGATGTGGTTTGTTTCCATTGATTAATTCACTTTTTTTTACCTTTTTGGGGCCATTTAGAGCTTGCTATATGGTGTGAGGTTCCTCACTGTGTTGAGGATCGTACGGTGACCCCTAGATGCTTTGTTTTGGGTCGTTTTAACCTGGATATAGGATGTTGTCTCCTTGACATTTACCCCATTTCCTTTCTTTTTCTTTTTGATAACCACTGGGGACTGCAGTAAAAAGCTACTGCGATAAACCTATTCTTCGAGCGGCGCGAATCAGATGTGGATTCTTAAAAATTCCAAAAATTTCCTTGAAAAGCTCTCCTGAAACTCGCCTATTGCCATTTGATTCATCTACTCTTTACACAACCCTTTAAAATGATATTACTAAACACATATTCTCAAATCCGAAACATCAATGCTTATTCACCAAAAACGGTATTTTTTGCAATAAGGAAAAATAAAACATATTTTGTAAGAACAATACACAGTCAAACAAGAAATACACTGAAAATGACGTGGTATAGATGCTTTGATTTTTTTATCGACATCTAGTATACTTTGAAGGCCGTTTTTTTTTAACGAGACTGTTCCTGGAGGAACTCAACTGTTGTTGTTTCAACAGTGATGATTTATGAAGTTTTTAGGAATATTTAAGGTGATACTGTAAGATATTGGGGACCTTTTACAAAACAGCAAAAGATTTTACTTCTATTTTGAAAAAATTGCGATACATATTTTTACCCTCAAAATTTTATTTTTTGTTTGACATAAAAGTCATTCATAAGCAATTTAATGTTCAACATTAACTTGGTAGTCTATATGTAAAACAAGGAAGCATGTTTGATTATTCAGTTTTGCCAGTATTGACAGAGTTTGCACCGTCCATCTGTCTTTCAGTCAAAAAATGCCTCGTAAATACTATCATGCATTTACCTACATCTGAAACATTATATATTATCGCAGATTTTTTTTACATTACAATATTTTTGTTACTAGTATTTATTTCCGGTGGAAAAAAAATGACTGTATATTTAACGTACTATGAATTCGAATAAAATAAAATTAAATCGTAAGTCTGAAAATCTAGAGGATTCAATATTTCTGAACTGATGAACAAGAAAAAAGCTATAAACAATTCATGGCAATAATTGATATTATGAATTTATCACTCTGTTTTTGCTTGAACTTTACTGAAAATTCATTAAAAGGATTTCAATTTTAAATTTCTTCCATTGTATTTGTAGAAGATTATGATGAGTTTGATGTGATTTAATCATTTCAACTCCCACCTTTCACACAAAGAATAGCATTTGCAAAAAGGAAAAGTTTATTCATAGTAAACTTTGAAATGTGACAGTTTGTCTTGTATCCGACATAAACCCTAACTAATTAATGTTGTAGTCGGAAAAGGTGCAGGCGTAAGGCATAATATAATTCTCGTCAATTTTCTACATTGTCAGTCGATAATTCATTCATGTTTCAGCTGATAAAGTTAACGTTAATGAATGTGGTTAAAACTTTTACAGGTTTCCGCAATTAGCTTGTAGGATAGACGTTTTAGGAAATAAAAGACAATAATTTCACTGTAAAGACAGTTTATAGAACTGCTTCTGATCAGCTGGCATCGTTCTTGTTTCTATAACTGGGTTTTGTTCCATCAGTCTACTACCGTTTCAAAAGTATACGTGCCTGCTTTGGACTTGACGAAGAGGCTGTAAACGATTAAAGGATGCCGACAGCAATAAAAAAGATAATTATGAAACCAAAAAGCATTGCATGATCACCAAACAAAGATCTTTGGGCAAAATATTACAAATATTTTTTTTCTTGTTTTGGGACAAAAATAAGAAAATTCCGAAAGGGAAAAATCAACAAAACAAAGTACTTAGATAAATATTGCAGCTTTTTATATATAAAACAGTTAAGTTCACCATGAATCCCTTTTTATACAGATCATATTTTTGTTTGTTTTGTTTTGGTTTTTTTTGTTCTCTATCAATTTTGAAATATCTTTGAGTTTATTTGAGTTTATGATCTTCCAAAATGTTTATATTCAATCTGCACTGAAGAGACATAAGTTGTCGAAATGGCCATATTCAATTGTAAGATATTGTCTCCACCTAAGATAATAATTTTTGAAAAAAACTTTGAATAGTTTTACGAATTTCAAATACGTTTGATTTCAAAACTGGTTGGTCAAAAATTGCTACCAACCAAGCGCAATTAGAACTGCTGTTGAATTCCAATTTTCCAGGACAGTCATACCAATTTTATCAAATATATGTACAAATTGCATGAAAATATCCCTGTTAAAGCACATCTGAAATATCTACTTTATTCTTTTCACATGATTTGATTTTTAGTACACCCAATGTTTATTTTTATCTGCATTGACTGCAGAACTAAACTAAACTGCTATTTCAGTATTTCGTTGTTTTACTTAAATTTCTACGAAGGCCCCTTAATGTTGTTGTTTATGAAAGATTGCTAACTACCTTATTACCAAAACATATTTATGACGTATAATGGGGATATTTTTTTCAAATATTTAATCAATAATGACGGTATAATGGTTGTAACATGAAAGGTTCACATTGCATTTTAAATTAAAAAGTTGTTGATGAAAATATGTTTCGAACATTTTCGAAGTGCATTGTCGATCTAAAAGAAAGTTGATTGAATCAAAGACTTATGATGAGATATACGTCCTTATATCTCTTACTTAAATCTAGGAATCACCCCCCCCCCCCCCAAATGAATTCATCGCCAGTCATCCCGCCAGTCAATTGAGTAATGCCTTATTAATACAAGGATGCTTTATTTATAAATGTTAACTACCTTCTTATCAAAACAGTTTTTGTTGTGATATTTCTTCAAATATAAAATCCATAATTACAGTTAAAAAAACTTTAACATTAAGGTAGTTGGGGTGTCTAAAACTGAGCATCTTCTTTGCGCATCTAAGCAATAATTCTATAATTAAATGAGAATGACGTCTAAATGATTTTGTATGCCTTAAATTCAATAATTTGAATAAAAATGAACAATAATGATAAAGTTTGTTCGGATAATATTACATATTTGTCAAAAATTCAGAAAGTTTTATCAAAGGGAGATAATTCTTTACCGAAAAGCCACGGAATAGGTAAAATTTTCTAAGTTTTTAAAAAAAAATAAGGTAGATGATCCCAATTCTTTTTTGCATTTGTCAAAAGCATTTTAACAAAACACATTTATTATACTTTTTCCAAAAATATGTTGTCGTTTTTTATTTTGGGGTCCTAAATTACCTTAATTGAGTTATCTCCCTTTCTTGAAAAACTAACAAATTTTTCATGTTTCATGAAATAACTTTTTCAGAAGGTCCGTGACATATCTTTTTTATGTTCTTTAAATGAAGTTCTATATCATACCAATAAATAAACAAATTTGGAAAAAAATTGTATGTCAGCTTATAGAAAAAATATGCCTTTGAATTGTGGTATAGGACTATTTTCCATATAAATCTATTGTAAATATATTAAGAAAACACCAAATTTGACCAATCTTTAGAACTCTTTTATAGCATATTGCTCAAAGTTTCAGTGTACAAATTCTAAAAAAATTCTTATGTCAGAAACCAAGACACCCCAACTACCTTAAAGGTGCATCTTATGATTTTATTAATTATTGAGTTTCTTGATTACATGAGTGCCCTGTGGTTGTTAATATGTTGTGACTGTCTTCTGTATAGGTCCTTTTGTTGGTAACGGATGACAGCTATTGTAAGAACACTTAACCAGCCGTTTTATGTTTGTTGACGACCCTACATCCATGAACAAACTATAGCTTTGTCGACATCTATCAATGAAATCTGTTGAAACCGGTACTACGGACCGTATTGAACTACTATGAGGTATGAGCAAAGTTCCTTCTTAAAGGCCTCATGGTGACTTCAAGATAAAGAACAACAATAAAAGCGTTGTTCAATTTCTTTGTATTACCATGTGTTTGTAGAGACCTTTTCTCGTGTGGATTCACTCCATATCCCTTTATTTTGTATTTCAAATGCTGTTTATTACACCTACAATGGCCGAAAACCACAATCATATACCACAATACACCGGGGAACCATACAAGAAAAACAATAAAATGACAAAATACAAACATAGAAAACGATAGGAACTTGGGATAGCCGGACTTGGTATACAGGCACTAGAAAAATCTGTTACCAATTTTGGGATCTGAATTTAAAAGAAAACTCTAAGCGTTTAAGTTGATTTTAATCTAACAAAAAAATAATTATATCTCTGTTTTATATCTCAGAAACACTTTCCTAAAAGAATTACATTCACCGCGAATGTTGTTTAGTACGTTTTAAATACAAGGATACTTACTGTTTGCGCATTTTATCAAAAAAGTGCTTCTTCATATTACTGATTATTCGGATTTCGTTTGGTTTTATGCATTTATAACATTTTTGAAATGATGGATTTCCTTTGTATGGGTTCTAGTGCTGCTGATGAGGAATTATTTTCCGAAATGGCCATACAGCTCATTAAAATTATCGCAGTTTGAGTTAACATATGTGTTATGGTCTCATGTTCATTTACTCCATATCCTTTCGTCAAATATTCTATTTCTCAAATATAGTATATGATATCTCTTTTTTTCATTTTACTATACTTGTAAGTTCTATTTCTGTAGTTAAAGGCACTTAACATACTACTTTTAGGTCTTGTGAAAAACATTGACTCTAGCTTTGAATTTGGTGTTGCTCTTCATTGTTGTATCATCTTTACATTAAAGATTTAACACAGCGTTTGAATTACATTTTTGTAGCTTTGCTAACAGACACAACGAAATCAAAAACACATATCTATGACACACTGAAAGCCTAATGCTCTGACTGTTTTTCTGTAATCTATGTATGTAATGTATTTCACTCCAAATTCCTGTCTAATTTTGAAAAAAAAATCTCAGGAGATTTTAATTTGTTTTGGTTATTTTCAAAGTTTGAGTTGAAATCACAGACTTAAAATTCTACTTTTCACACTTTATTAATGCTAAACTTCAGGAAATCACGGACTTAAAATTCTACTTTTTTGAAACAAAAGACTTAGATGCTAACTTTCGTGCCTTATTCGTGCTAAATTCAGGAAAATTGTATATCGCAACATATAAACTGCTTAGGAGGATATGATAAAATAGAAATTGTCAAAAAATTTGTTTTGGTCATTTCTAAAGATTTATCGTAAAGTGAAGACTTAAAAGTTTTTCTTTTTCTTTTATGCTAAAATTATCGCAATATATAAATCTTTTTCTAAAGGATATAGTGAAATACAATTTTCTAAGTTTAAAAAAACATACTGAAATTTTACTTTTCAAACATTGTAAATTCTAAAATTATTATATAATGTGTAAGAAGGCATGGCGAAATAAGATTTTCCAAAGAGCTGGGCTGTTTTAGTCATTTTTTAAGTTTAAACAGCACACAAAAAAAAATCTTGTTTATCATACCTTATCGATGCTAAAACTCATTAAATATGTATATGGCAACATATAAAACTCTTTCAAAAGGATATGATGACACAAAATTAGAAAAAAATAATAAAAAAATAACGGAACAAAAATTGAAATAGATCACAGACTAAAAATCTAACTATTGATAAAAACTTCTTTTCAATTTAAACTCACTACCGATCCGATAGGAAACTGCAGTTTTTTTACGGAAATCCTGGTTTCAGTTTGATTTCGGTCGGAACTTGCAGTTTTGTGCGAAATACTATGTATTTATAACGGAAACTCCAGATTTCGTGCGAAATATATGATTTTTGTATGTGAACCTTAGTTTTCAAGCGAAATACTAGGTAATCCGCATTTTTCTGACTATCACGTGCAATAAAGTTATCCCGTGAACGTTACATGCGACATAAAATTCGTTGCATACTCCAGATTGCAAATTTTCTGAGGAATACAGTAGGAAAGCCAATCAAAATCCGAAAAATAGTAAAGATTCTACAGTCAAACACCCAATTTAATCCTTTTTGTCACTTTTTCTGGAATGGACTGGGCTTGGGTCCCAAAATTAAAACCAAAAACCAGGTTATGCGATTATTTGTATGCCAAGAAATACTAAAATATGGTAACGATCCTTATACTAGAACTAAAGTAATGCGCAGACGCAAAAACCACTGTGACATTTAACCGGATTTTGCCTTTCATCTAAAAAGGGTAGGCCATGAATCCAAAATTAAAATCCCAGTCAACGTATATGCCAAGAAACATCATACTTTTTGATAATGATTCGTTCACAAGAACCAAAGTTATACTATCCACAGATGCCGACCAAGACAACGACGACAGCGCCATATTTTTTTGCGTTGTATAAAACGTAAAAAGTAAAAAAGGACCAAACAGGATCAACAAAAGAAGTTGTGTATCAAGAAATAAACAAATTTGCATTTTATTATCGAATTCCAAAACACTTTACTACGTCTTATTCAGAGCTGTCAAGAGCGTTTGGGTTGCCAGAGTGAGACAGGGGAATCTGTGGGTTTGCCCCCGCAAGATTTTTTTGAAGATCCTGAGAGCATATCAGGTGGTCATAGCAAAGAATCTGAGACAAAATTCTTGTCACAAAAAATAAAGAAATGAAATTTGCTTTCATATCTGTGACTTCAAATAAAAATTGTGTTTTATTTAGTAGATATTTATCGAAAATGAACCATTTGTATGAAAGAATATTCGAAACAACCCCGAATTAAAGATCGTTTTCCTATTTGATATATTTTTTTCTTGAAAATTTAACAAGCGAGACATTGAAAAGAATGGGAATGAGAGTGTGATTTGGGGTTGGACAGCGTGACTCTCACGCCAAATGCGTGACACTTGACAGGTCTGCTTATTAACGAATTGGGTTATAACCAAATTGAATGTCTCAAAAATAAAGTTATACGATTGAACTAATCAAACAGTTATACAATGTTTTAACATTGCAAACAAAATTCATTATGTATCTGCTGGTTTCGGGTTCGGTCTCGGTTTCGACGATGATAATAAAAACGTCAAATGAAAGGATATGAAGTAAATGCACATGAGACAAAGTCTCTACTAACACTTTTATTGTTGTTCTTCATCTTAAATTCACCATGTTGCCTTGAACAATGACCATTGCGCATACCTCAAAGTAAGTTCAAGACGGACCCTAGCAATGGTTTGAGCGTAATTCATTGCTGATTTCGAAGGATATTTAATTTCACCAACGGATTCGGGATTGCTATCAAACATAAAACTAACTAGCAAAGTGCTCTTACAGTCACTGTCATTCGTTAACCGACAAAAGCACTAGTGTCTTAGTGATCTGTTTTTAAGCAACTTCGGTATTTTTGTATTACATACATTGTATAGTTTCCATTACACCATATCATATTGATATTTATTTGCAGATCAAACACTTTTGGGCTGATTTTCGGAATTATATTTTGGGTCTCGATGAGAATTAAGCGGGAAGCGGGATTGTCTTTTTAAGTGAACGGGAAAAGGGATGCTCACAAAAAGAGCCAGTGAAAACGAAAAAGGGTGTTGGGTGTGCAGCGGGAAACGCTGAAAAAAATCGTCGTGAACCGGGAAAAGGGAGATTGTTGAAGAGTCATTGAAAAATATTTTCACACTTGTTTCGGGAAAGGGGCCCTATTGAGACCCTATGAATATGCTTGTTCCCTTGTTTTACATATACAATTTCATTTACCTTGTTCCTTGTTATCCCGCTTTCTTTGAAGTGTTTCAAGATTAAATGAAAGATATTTGACGTTGCAACATTATCTGCTACTTGCAAAATAAGGGGGGAATTTTAGTATGAGGAAAATTAGTATGTGTTTACATATACATTTGTACCAGACTTTCCATAGGGGAAAAATTCATTATATATTTATTTTTCCCCGGGGGAAAATCCAGTGTATACTAGAATTTCCAGGGGGGATCTGATAGGAAAAATGAAAGGATATGGAGTGAATGTACATGTGACGTACATACTGAGTATATACTTATTTTTCCGCGGGGAAAACACAGTATGGGGGAAAGACTAGTATGTAAAAAAAAACCAGTTTACAGGGTAGGCAATCAAGCTTTACTCCTGTGGCACAGAGAACCCAAATAAGGTATTTAAATGCGGTTTTCAGCTTCATATTACGTTTAATTGATATTGTATTCTTACGGCATGCAATAAACCATATCTTAGTAAAAATAGGATTAGATGTCGGTAATTCAGATAGAATCCCAATAACCCAATTATAATTGTTAAGCAGCTTCCTTTAAATTTTTATTTATCAACCAACTTAATCAAACAACTATTCTTAAAATAATGAAGTAAAGATAACAGAAAACACTTACAATGGTCGGAAATTCCAATCGCATGCAGCAATTTACCTGGTAACTGCACAAGAAAAACAATAAAATGACAAAAGACAAACATAGACAACGATAGGAACTCGGGATAGCCGGAATTAAAAACTGAATCTATCATTGATTTTTCTGATAAATAAATGATACTGGTTCATTTTCGATCCTACCATGGCTTCTTAATTAAGGAATCTGTCCCGATCATATATTTTATACTGCACTTCCCTGCGTTCTTATTCTCAGTGATTCAAATAGAGAAATCTGGAGTAATTATATTGCATATTGCAATTACAGATAATTGCCAGGTTTGTTGATATAACTCTGAGAGTAAATAAGTGTAAATTAAATATGTTCTTGCATTTCTAATAAAAACAACCCATGCTATCAGCTAATTTGATATTCAAATTTAAATAAGACAATGTTTTGTTTAACCATTGCGCCCTTTGGGATTAAGAGACGATTTCTAATCTATATATACTCAACATCAGAAGAAACACACCACTTGTTTTACCAGCTTCTGAAATAATTAAACTTTATTAATTCATTACATTGCAAAATCGGTAACAAAGAGGTCGATTTTTGTAAATACAAATTGCATTATGAAGCGATATATGAAAAGTGTACAAAAACTAGTGAAAGAATTACTTTCCGTATAATGCCGTTGTAAAGGTAATTGTTCGAAGTTACAAAAACAGCTATTCCCGTCCATATCTTACTGGTAGGAGCACTAAGGGTTTACTATTCATTGTTTTACGCCTTTTTGCATTTTTTGGTGAAAAGGTGATTTTTTGAGAAATTGAAATTTCAAAAATCTTTCATTGTTCCAGAATTTTGTTAACATGCTTACAGAAAAAATGTGCAAAAATTTCAGCATATGTTCTTACAAATACTTGAAGCGATATTTGCTTTTCAACTTTAAGGTATACATAGAAATACATGTTAGTGGTGCGTTTCTTTTGGCGTTCAGTATATTTGGAGCTGGATTAATAATGAAAAAAAAATAGTATCTCTTGTCGTACTGGTTTTGCCATGGACTCAAAAAATAAAACATAGAAGTAAATAAATGAAAATAATACGAATCTCTGCAATACTTTAATGAAGTTCTAGTTCATATTTGCATTGATAATCAAATTCCAGGTGTGTCAATCAACTGTTTATTTATGGATAAAAAATATCTGTGTTTCTATAAAAGATATTGATGGTGCGTGATACGACTGAAGTCTCTGTCTGAATGTTATGACATCTGAAAATCCCCAAAAGATCTGTAAAATTCATTGTTGTCTGGACATTTGTCCATTCATTCAACAATATTTGACATATCCAAATCTATTGAAAAGTAAAAATATTCATGCCCTTTGAGTGATTTAAGTTTTACCCCGTCATGAAAATATTTGATAATAAAATGAAAGTCATAGTATCATGCTATATGTTTCTTGAAAAGACCAAAATTTTATATATTTTAAATTAGCAAGAGGCTCTCAAGAACCTGGAACATGTCTGACATCGGGAGATTAATATGATTTCCAAAAGGGTCTAATGTTAAACTATGTTCCTTGCTGGAGGCCACCTTGGTTTGGATGCAGACAAACCAGACACAAATCTTGAAGGGGTCACCCAAGTTTAGTTCCAATGGATAAGTGGTTTCAAAGATCTAGCAATTTTGATGGAATCCAACGTAAAGTATTTTCTCGCTGGTGACAATCTTGAATGAGGAACAGATTTGTAGGATGCCTTTTTTGTAGGGACAATCTAAGGACCATTTGGCTTAATTTGGTTCTACAATTGGACTTGTAGTTTCTGAGAAGAAGATCTTTGAACGTGTTTTTCTAGAAGTCATTTTGGATGAGGATACCCTTATTTGAAAATGCAATTAAAGTACCAGTATGACTAAGTTCAGTTCTAATACGTGACTTCTCAGTCGTGTTCAATCCGGAAAAAAGTTCTGATACTATACGAAAAAAATCAACACTGAGAGGGAAGCACTGATTAATGACAACTGTCGAGCTAAAGGTGGTTTATTTTGAATCTGTTATAGCGCTTTAGGTTAATTAAAATTTTGTTTAAAATTTGTCATATAGAAACAGTTAAAAGTATACATTTCAATTTCATAAATATTTTGTTTTTAATGTGATATATATTTATTTCATAAATACACCTAATGTAAGTAAGCTGCATTCTGATTGGCTTATAGCCGTTGTATTATTTTGGCAAATACCCTTTCACATTGGTATTTGTCCCGGAGTCATCTGATTGAGACTTTCGGTGTAATTAAACAGATATATCATGAAGGTTGGGGTATATGCCAAAAATACGAGTCTTGGGTCAAAATTTCACTCGCCTTTCAAGCTCGGGAAATTTTACCGCCCTGTGACTTGTATTTTTGGCAAATACCCCTCCTTATCATGATAAATCTGTTCAAAAGGTCAAGAATCCAGTCACTATATCTAACTGGTATTTGAGGCAATCGTTTCCGCCTTCAATTACATGAGACTTCTTATCTCCAAAGTCCCGTATAAGACAGTTGTATCTAAAATGAAGATCTTTGAATGTGTTATCTAATTATCTATTTAAGTCCACCTTTTCACAATAATTTTGGCACGAGGACCCTATAATCTATAAAATAAATAATGCTGAAATGAAAGCATTACAAGGCCCCTAAAAAGATATTAGTGTCGTTACAAAAAATACTAGAACTTTTCAGGGAACACCACTAACAAGAAAAAATCGAATTGCATGTTAAACACCGACATCAAAGACATCAAACTAACAAAAAACATTCCGCTGATCACACAGTTTCTGTTGAATACCAAAACATATATAAAACTATGGTTGACTTCTCGTTAACTGTATTTTCTGTGTTTCACCACGTCATTTCGCTTTTGAATATTGTGACAAATTTGTTGTATTAGATTATAAATCCACAATTTTTCCAAAAACCAATTTATAAGGAAAAGTTTGCTACGATAAAATACACGTGTGCAATATGGTTGATTTTCTTATTATTTTAAGAAGCCATACATCAACTACAAGATGGAATGCCGATTGACACGAATTGTTCTCCTATATTCACTACCCCTAAGAGACTGAATATCTTTAGAGATTCATATAGTCTTATAAAATATATGATATGCTAGATCTTCAATCTCACTTATATAGATACAGTGATGATATTTCTAATTTTATTCCCATCAAAACATCCTCCAGATAAAGATATAAAGGAAACAACATAAACTACTAGATCGAATTCGGAAATTTCAAAATTGACAAAATCTCTCTACTCAGTATTTAAATTTACTACTAGAAGAACATTAATTTCAAAATTATCAATTTTCATAAAACGGGAAGAAATATTCTCACTTCTGCTTACGGAGTGTATGTTTCACATTTGATTCGTTATGCACTACTTATTTGGACTTTTCGTTAGGCATTATGAGCACCTCAATAAACAGGGCTTCAAAATATTCCAGCTTATACATTCGTTAAAAAGTTCTTTAAGGAGGCTCACTCCTGATGTTGTGTATATCAAGGATTTCTTGAAACCTATTTTTTACTAAACATTGTACACTAAATGAAATGAAATGGTAAAAAGAAGTATATAGGTCCGTGTGCTTTTTACCGAGATACAAGTCATTAAAAAAAATTGGCGGGAAATGGATTTCTCTGGATTTTTCCTTAATTTAACATTAGGAATATTTTGGGTTAAAAGCTAAGAAGTTATATCAAGAATTTTATGAAAACTTGTCAGGTGTCTTAATTAGACCTACAGAACATATTCATGAAATAAAAAGTGGGGGTCCGTGTGCAAAATTCTTTAAGCCATTGAACTGGATAAAGCCAGAGGAGTTCCGAAATCTGACACAAATTCAAAAATGTGACGAGTGAGCCTCCTTAATCGATATCAATCTCTTGCTGAAAAAATAAAGTTTTGATCCAAACTGTCATTCTATTCTTTTTTTTTACTTTGTACAAGGATGAATATATCATTTCATTGACTACTACGGGACTTTCAATAGAACTTGTGCTGAGTTGCTGCCTGACACCACCACAATGGAAGAGGTTTAAAGAGCCATAAAATTGGTTCAGCCTATCATTTCTTTTGAAGTTCCTAAACAAAGACAGGAGTGTTGTGGTTTACAATTTTCCGATGGTTTTTCACCACTGTCTTTATTTTTTACCTTTGGATTCGACTGTTGACAATTTTGTCTGGTAATTTTGTTATTAACCCCATTTGTTAAAAGTCTTTTTTTTCTTCTCTCGTAAATAATAACTAAATACCGAAGTTACTGTAAATTTAAATTCTGCATATGCGCATTTCGACAACTTATGTCTCTTCAGTGCAGATAAAATCTAAACGTTTGGAAGACCATAAAATCAAATATGTTAAAAAAACTGATAGAGAACAAATGCCCAATATGATCTAAAAGTAAAGCCAAAATCAGCTAAGGACAGAGCTTTGCATGAGGGAGATACTCCTTAATTTTCAACAAAATTTACAAAATTTTAGATATTGCAAGGATCAAAATACAATCGGCTTTCGGGTCAGCACCAAAGTACTGACTACTGGGCTGGTGAATACCCTCGGGGACTAACAGTCCACCAGCAGTGGCATCGACCCAGTGGTAACAAATAACTAAGTACCGAAGTTACTGTAAATTTAAATTCTGCATATGCGCATTTCGACAACTTATGTCTCTTCAGTGCAGATAAAATCTAAACGTTTGGAAGACCATAAAATCAAATATGTTAAAAAAACTGATAGAGAACAAATGCCCAATATGATCTAAAAGTAAAGCCAAAATCAGATAAGGACAGAGCTTTGCATGAGGGAGATACTCCTTAGTTTTCAACAAAATTTACAAAATTTTAGAGATTGCAAGGTTCAAAATACAATCGGCTTTCGGGTCAGCACCGAAGTGCTGACTACTGGGCTGGTGAATACCCTCGGGGACTAACAGTCCACCAGCAGTGGCATCGACCCAGTGGTAACAAATAACTAA
>MJUU01033294.1:9125-19520 GCA_002080025.1 Modiolus philippinarum | reverse complement strand
TAGCGGCGAGCACCCCTTGACCCATCTTTCAAAATTACGTATTGTCTTTTTCTCTCCTTCCAAGATTGTGGTCATGGAGTTAGTAGTCTACCTGTATTGGGTTTTATTCGTATGTTTTTTTATACTATAGGGAGACGGGACAGATAAAGGGGAGGTTTGGGTACCCATAAACCGGTTTAACCCTACCGGTGGCTTTTGCTAGTGCCGGTACCAAGTCCGGCTGTCCCGAGTTCCTATCGTTGTCTACGTTTGTCTTTTGTCTTATTTATGTTTTTCTTGTGTAGTTCCCTTGCAGATTGTTGCATGTAATTATAATTTACAGCCATTGTAGGTGTTTCCTGTTATCCATTTTTCTAACAATAAATTTCGTATTTTGATGAAAACTGTCTTCTCAGTGCTATAATTTACTACAAATGGGACGACGTTAATTACAAAACTATCAATTTTCCTAACAAGGAGAGTAATATACTCACTTCTCCTTCTCACAGAGTGTATTCGTTATGTGAGAGCTAGCACCAATTATTCGGATTTTCTCGTTAGGCATCGTGACAACCTTATTAACCAGGGCCTCAAAAATAATCCGGCTTATACGATCATTAAAAGTCTCTTTGACAGATATCAGTCCCCTTTTTACATTGAAGTTTTGGTCCGAACTGTCATTAGATCCTTTTCTTATTTTGTACTGGGATAAACATTTCTTTTCATTGACAACGTAGAAACACAGGTTAAGTTGCTTCCTGATACTACCACAATGGAATGGGATGTTCAGCTCACCATAGAATCGATTTAGCCCATTATTTCTTTTTAAGCGTCAAGCCAAGTCAGGACCATGGTGGTTTACAATATTTCGGTGGTTTTTCATCATTGTCTTTGTTTTTTTTTGGCTCTTGACAATTTTGTTCTGTAATTTTGTTATTACCCTCATTTTTTATAAAGTAAAATCTTTCTTCCCTCACAAAAATGCAATATCTATTTTCTTTCAAATATGATGACGTGGTTTGATTTTGAACAATATTTGTGATTGCTGAGACAGGTCATTGGAATTCGTATGGGTACAAATTACGTTCAATTAATTCCAAGATCACTTATGTAAATATTATGCTTTCACGATATAACTGCAATGTATGTACAAAACAATTAATCAATCATTAGTAATCTCATGATTAAATAACGCCTGTTAGAATATATTGGAACTTTAAGTTTGTAATGTAATTTTTCTTTTTATCTTGTCGTATGTGTAATCATTATGTGTTGTCGGCATTACTTGTTGTATAGTGTATCAATGACTCCCTGTTTTCATTTTCCAATATCACAGTTCTAGTAATACAAAATGTAATAGTATAACTAATCCATTGTGATGAATTTCAAAGTACAAAACAACGCAGAGGAATTAAACGGGATTCGGAACTTGTATTAAAACGAGTATAATCGATTGCGTTGTCCGAAACGACTAATTATGTCGCCCCAGACGTAGTCGGGACGACATATTGTGTTTTGTCCGTTTCTCTATGATTATTATTATTATTCCGCTTTCTTTCTTCTAATGATTTTTGTCCGGCTTCGTTCTCAGAGATGCCTAGACAGAATTCATTCATATTTGGTACAAAGTTGGATCACCTTATGAAGTTGTGCCTCCACCAAACAAAATTTTCAAAATGGCTGCCATTTTCAAGATGGCTACCCAGTTACGTCAGTGTTTTGCATATGTCGGATTTCCATAAAAATCATCAAATCTCAAACATGCCTTGACAGAGTTCATTCATATTTGGCAAAAAGTTGAATCACTATTAGAAGATGGACATGCAGAAAAAAAAATGCAAAATGGCCGACAATTCCAAGAAGGCTGCCAAAATACGTCAAAATTTCAACTTTGTCCGATTTCAACGAAATTTGATTTCTAGGTAGATTTTGACGCTGCGAACAAGATGGAAGCATCGAATTGGCTGCCAGGGGCGACATCAGCTATTGCTTGCAATTGCAAATCTAGTATTATCATTGATATTCGTCACGGTTAATTAGTCATACTTTTTATTATATAGATTTTCAAATCTGTAAACAGATTTTATATACATCTTAATGGGGATTATTTTAATACCAATGCGCCAAGTGTTTACATAGGCGCTAATTTCCTACTGATCGAAAATATGAGATTTATTTAACTGAGAATACTCAATAAATTAACGCTATCTTTATAATAAGACGTGTCGTCTTCAGAATAACAATCAAATTGTGCCTAACTAAGATATAAAAAGAAATATAAACTATTCGGTTTTACATAACACTTTGACTTGATTTGAATATTGAATACTATTTTTTAAATATGTTATATGGTACTGAACAGTTTCTTGTTACAGGTGTTATTTCGCTTAATGCTGACACGTTTCGTCGTAAGAATAACCATCAAATTGTGCCTAACGAAAATATTGTATACCAATTAACGGTGATATTACTTACATTGTTTCCAAAACAAACATATTTTGGGACACAATAACACAGCTAATTACTATATCTACATTGTATCTATGTACATTGCTGTTTCAAGTATGTAGCACGTTCTAAGCACATTGTTGATTACATAAATAAATCACTTTACATATCGGTATGTGACAGAATTTGATATGGCGAAAAAAATTGTGACACATAACATAGGTTTAATCATATCAATTTGATCAAATAATATAGCATTATATGCTTACCTTTGATTTTCATACAAAACCTTTGCTAGTATTGTACTTGTGAACGCTTTTGTCAACGATCCAATGGCGAATTTAGAATTTTCATTTACTGGAATTTTTTTTTCAATGTTAGCGAAACCAAATCCATTAGCATAAATCACTTTATTATCTTGTACTAATGTTATACCAAGTCCAATAACCTTCTTACAAATCATAACATTTTCCACGAAACTTTCAAATTCTGAAATATCATTTTTTGTTACAGAAAGGTGTACAGTTTCTAAGCAGTATACCATGAAATAGTAAAATAGAATTGAGATGGAACTTAAACGCATTATACGAAATAAATGAATAAAGCAAGAATGTCTTCAATACTTTAAAGCAAGTTCTCGTTCAAGTTTGCGTTGATAATCAAGTTCCAGGTGTGTCAATCAACTGTTTATTTATGGAAGAAATATTTGTGTTTCTATAAAAGATTTTGATGGTGCGTGAAACGACTATAATCTTTGTCTGACATGAAATGACATCTGAAAATCCACAAAAGATCTGTAAAATTCATTGTTTTCTGGACATTTTCCGTTCATTCAACAATATTTGACATGTCCAAATCTGTTGAAAGGTAAAATGTTTATGGACTGTGAATTGTTGAAGGTTTACTCCGCCATGAAAATATTTGATAATAAAGTAAAAGCCAGAGTACCATATTATTTGTTACATGAAAAGACCACCAAAATTTTATTTTGAAAAGTTGTTTGCTAGCGAAATAAGAATGGATATCTTTTCTACCGTTGGCCGTACGCGTGTAAAAACCTTTGATTTTTTAGAAGGTTTACGCGATTGCTTAGCAAATAACTAGACAGAAGCATCCATAAAGTTTCAAGGTTCATACATTAAATAATGAGTTAGAATTCTACATTCAGTAAGCAGCGTTTTAGCTACAAGTATATCAGGAAAGGAACTAATTCATACTTGAAGAAAAGAAAAATTAAATGAAGGTTAGATCTGATGTATCAAAATTTGACTGTCACTTAAAGCAATATGAGCTGTATTTCTTCAATTTTTTTATGTTCTAAAACGCTTTATGTCGCATCCATTTGTCTAGAAAATGATATGAGATCTCCTTTAATGCATAAAAACGCCATGAATACTTCATAATTTCGATTATTAAGCTAATTTTGAATACCATTGGCAAGTGATAAATGCTCGACAGAAAAAGCGGACCTGACCGAGATACTATATATAGTCAACATAAATAAACGTACAACCAATCGGCAAACTTCGGCTGGGTACTATGTGTCTACACTTGACATTTTAGATGCGGTAGCCGGTTTACACACAACTTTTCAGACTATTTTGCTCCAAGGTGCGTAATTTAAAAACAAATCTGGGAAATATGCGGCAAAAATTTACACTGGATTACAACTCTTTTCATTTTCCGTCTCCGGCGTTGGTTAACAGTTGACCATGGAGCCAGTCCGTTATGAATGCTTACGTAATAAAGACTAGGTAAAATTGGTTGAATTCGTGACCAGTGTAATTTACACTTGGAGTTATTTTTAAATCGTCCTTTGAGATTTCAAACAACTAAAGCCCTCCCGTGTTTGATAAGAACATTCTTGAAAGAATAATATGGGTTGCATTATACTATTTTGGCAATGTAAACAATAATTTCTGTTTGGATTTCCAAATATTTTGATATGATCTGCACTGAAGAGACATAACTTGTCGAAATGCGCATATGCAAAATCTAGATTAACAGTAACTTCGGTATTTTGTTATTTACACACTTGCCCTTCAACTTTCTATTTGCTCATTGCAAATGAATTTATCGGACCATGACATGTTGTCAGTATAAACAATTCCGTAACGCATGTATCGGGAACATTTGACCTGAGGTCGCATCCATTCGAATCATCCCGAGAATACATTCTTTGCTGGCCAGTAATTAATTAATTCATATTACATTTTCCTTAATTTTGAAGCTTTTTATATGTTTTCACGTTCTACATACTATAACTTGAAAT
This sequence comes from Modiolus philippinarum, assembly GCA_002080025.1. NCBI lineage: Eukaryota > Metazoa > Mollusca > Bivalvia > Mytilida > Modiolidae > Modiolus > Modiolus philippinarum. Next base: position 14,821 of record MJUU01033294.1, on the reverse strand, counting down.
GATGAATTCTTCTGAAAATTTTAATTGGTATCACACTGAATGGAACGTCGCATTTTTCCATACAATTCGTCTTTCACATTTTACATTCAGAATTTAGGTATTATTATCCGACTATCCCACATTGACAAGGTTTCCCCTATTCCACACCTGGGGAATATCTTAAGACGGATCCCTTAAAAGTAGTAAAGATAAAGAAGCATTGAAATGTTTTATTTAATAAGGATTGTAGGTGCATTACTTAGTTGATTAGAGTTAGAGGAAAATGTATACACTAGTGATGCTTGTACATTTCACATTTAGATAAATCAAAATTTTAGGAAAAAAATATATCTTATATTTTTGCTTAACATCGGATTTTTTTATACATAACTGATAATTTTCCTGAGTAATTTCGATCTGACGACTCAACTCTTTATTGACTTTGACTTGACTTGAATATTGATTACAAAGATATTTTTTATTAAAAAATTGAAATGTTCAGCAATTTCTCTGAAAGGGACTAAAATAAATAAAATGTCCAAAGATTATCAAGCTTGCAAACTAAACACGCACAACTTTAATGAACTCAACTTAAAAAGTAGAAGCATATTATAACCCTGATTAAAAAAAAATAATAATAATAAAAAAAGAAACGTGTTGTCAAACACTTTTTAGGAAGTACCGCTAACAATAATACATTAGTTATTATTCAGCTTAAAACACTTTCATGATAGGCTTAAAGTGGCATAAAACACTCCGTTTATCCTACAGTTTATACTGAATACTAAAAATTCATATAAAACTTGTAAAAATCTTTTTACTCAGCTTCTTTTAATCTGTATAATATATGTTTTGCACTGCGTCATTTCGCTTTTGAATATTGCGACAATTTTTTCAGTACATAAGTACTTCCGCATTAATAACAATGAATTAAAAAAAAGCTTTGTCAATGTATCATTGTATCCGCTGTTTAAAATATACTTGTTGTGTTAAAAAAGACCTTTGCTGATTTAAAGAAATTTGTTGTATTAGGTTATAAATCCACATTTTTTCCAAAACAAATTGAAACTTGCTACAATGAAATACACAGGTGCATTTTGCTTGATTTTTCTTATCATTCTGAGGAGCTATACATCAACTGTAAATTGAAATACCATGCGCACAAATTGTTCACCTCTATTCACAGACTTATTCTTGTACTCCTGCGAGACTGAATATCTGAAGGGATTCGTATAGCGTCATAGAATAAAATATGCTCGATCATTCAGTCTCACTTATAGATACATTGATGATATTTCTTTGAATAACTCATCACTTGCTAAATAGATCCCATCCTCGAGATATAGAGGAAACAACATAAATTACTATGTGTAATTCTAAAATTTGGAATTTTATCAAAATTTTCTTCTCAAAAGAGACGACGTTAATTACAAAATTATCGATTTTCCTAACACGGAGAGTAATATACTCACTTCTCCTGCTCACAGATTGTATTTTTCACAGTTGATTCATTATGCAAGAGCTAACACAAATTATTCGGACTTTCTCGTTTGGCATCATGGCATCGTGACCGCCTTATTAATCAGGGCTTCAGAAATATTCCGTCTTGTACGATGATTAAAAAGTTCTTTAATACATATCAGTCCCTTTTTAAGAACAATTAAAGTTTTGGTCCGAACTGTCATTAGATCCTTTTTTTACGTTGTACTGGGATGAACATCTCATTTCATTGACAACGTCGGAACTTTCAATAGAAACAGAGGTGGCATTGCTTCCTGAGACTACCACAATGTTGGAGTGCCTTAATCAAGTCGGGAACATTGCGGTTTACAATTTGTCGGTGGTTTTTTCGTCATTGTCTTTGTTTTGTTTTTTTGATCTTGACAATTTTGTTCGGTAACCTCATTACCCTCATTTTTTATACAGTCAAATCTTTCTTCTCTCGCAAATCAATTTGTTTAAATATAATGAAGTGGTATGATTTTGAACAATATTTGTGATTGCTGCGACAGGTTATTGGAATTCGTATGGGTACAAATTACGTTCAATTAATTCCATGATCACTTATATATATATATTATGCTTTTACGATATAACTGCTATGTATGTATAAATCAATTAATCAATCATTAGTAATCTCATGATTAAATAACGCCTGTCTGAATATATTCAAACTTTAGGCTTGTAATATAATTTTTCTTTATATCTTGTCGTGCGTGTAATTTTCACTTAAAAATTTTCATTATGTGTTGTCGGCATTACTTGTTGTATAGTGTATCAATAACTCCATGTTTTCTCGTCTTTTCATTATCACAGTTCTAGGTATTACAGTATAACTGATCGACTGTGACGAATTTCAAAAAAATTGCCGAGAGAGTCAGGAATTTAATGAGCTTCGGAACTTTTACTGAAACGAGTATAATCGATTTTATTGTTCATGACATTATCATTGATATTAACCACGGTTGATTACATATACTTTTTATCATATAAATTTTAAATATATAGACAGATTTTAAGTGCATCTTAATGGGTATTATTTTTAAGACCAATGCGCCAAGTGTTTGGATATACGATGCTGTTGTGACGTTATTTCCTACTGACTAATAATATGAGATTTATTTAACTGAGAATACGCAATTTATCATCGCTATCTTTATAATAAGAGGTGACCATAAAATTGTCCTCAACGAAAATATGAAAAAATATAAAATATTCGTCTTTTAATAAAACTTTGACTTGACTTGAATATTGAATACCAATTATTTTTTTAACTATTACATGGTACTGAACAGTTTCTTGTTAGGGGTGTTATTTCATTGACACGTTTCGTAAGAATAACCATCAAATTGTGCCTAACGATAATATTGTATACCAATTAACAATGATATTACTTACATTGTTTCCAAAACAAACATATTTTGAGACAAACTAACACAGCTAATTACTATATCTACATTTGATCTATGTACATTGCTGTTTCAGGTATGTAACATGTTCTAAGCACATTGTTGATTACATAACTAAATTAGTTTACATCTCGGCGTGTGACATAATTTGATATGGCGAAAAAAAATTGTGACACATAACATTGGTTTAATCATATCAATTTGATCAAATAATATAGCATTATATGCTTACCTTTGATTTTCATACAAAACCTTTGCCAGTATCGTACTTGTAAATGCTTTTGTCAACGATCCAATGGCAAATTTAGAATTTTCATTTACTGGAATATTTTTTTCAATGTTAGCGAAACCAAATCCATTGGCATAAATTACTTTATTATCTTGTACTAATGTTATACCAAGTCCAACAACCTTCTTACAAATCATTACATTTTCCACGAAATTTTCAAATTCCGAAATATCATCTTTTGTCACAGAAAAATGTGCAGTTTCTAAGCAGCATACCATGAAATAGTAAAGTGGAATTGAGATGCATTGTAAACGCATTATACGACTTTTTCTGCAAGAGAAATAACAATTCCGTCCATCAACGAATTTAGAAGCTTTATTTTTCCGTTTTAAATGAATTTATATTGCAAATTATACATAAATCTGGAACCATCCTACTAAGTGGCGAGTCCATATTGCAATCCTTTTGTCATTAACCTCAATGTAATTACTATGATAGGTGGGTGTTCAAGAATTGTATTTGTACAAGATATATTTTCCACATCTTAATTGATACCCCACTACTTCCATTTCGAGTGTCACCCTGGGCGCATATACATCTTGATGTTTGTATTTTCATTAGACTAATATACTTATGGAGATTATCGGAGTAAACGAACTCTGAGGTTGTAAAAACAAACTTAACAATCATTCACCGTTTGTGATAATAAGAAAATTAATGAGATCTAGCCACAGGTTGCATTCATTGATAATTATTAGATGTAACGAGAAATAATAACTATTTTTTACTGATTTATATCATGGGATATATAGCTTGCAGGTCAGGGGTCTGTAATCAATACAAAAGTACCTCATTACAATATTAACCGTTTCATCACGATTTCTTAATGATTAAATTGACTATATAAAATATAGATAGATTTCAATACTGGAAAGTGTCATCGAGAAAATAGGTTATTTGTGAAACCTGTTTTAGAAAAAAAAACAGACAATACACAACAGACAAATTTACGAGGACAAAATGTTTACTAGATTGATAAACTAGATTCGAAAGCCCATCTCCCAAAAAATAAGACAATGATTCCCCTTAATATCTAGTTTATACATATTGATGACATTAAAAAATATGTTGAAGCAAAAGACACATTTTTCAACAATAATCAAAACATAATGCAGAATAGAATTGTTTTTAAGGGTTTCCATGGCCACATTCAATTTTATCCTAAATGACTATGAACTTTCATAAATCTAGTGAGATATAGTGAACAATAATTGAAATGTCATTTCGGGTAGAGTTGCTGTACAACCCACCCCTTTTGAGTACCCTTACCACAAGGCCTTGATAAATACTTTTATTTTGTTGAATACACATTTAGGTTAGTGAACTCGAGTATCAAAATTGTTGGCATTATGACACTCTCTTTCAATATTTTTTGCAAAATATTGCTCTTAAGAGTTTGTTTACAGGTGCTGCTGCAATCAGAACATATTGCAGTAGAACACATATTTATTTCTCAAAATTTCAGGTTCCTGGCTTCGTTTTCCATGGCTACCGAATGCCTTATTATCCATTACATTTAATTTCCGTTTTCAAAAATTTAAACAAAATTAGCTCTTTATTTTCCAGGTAAATCACGTAATTATCATGCCCGACTGCATCAGGTCCATAGAGTCATTAATCGTGAATCGCAAACGGCGCTTGAAAACAACAATGAAATCCAAAAATTCCAGTATATTTGAAGATCCCCTCATTTTAAACACTCTAACCTACCTCCATGAAAATTACGTCGCTGTCCCTGCAGACAAAGCTTCTAACAACATACTGTGTACGAAACACTATCTCGACTTCCTCGTGAAGGAGGTGGGCATCGACAGTTCATTAGGAAATACTACTTATACCCCTACTACAATATCGAGGGGCGAGATTGTTAAAAATCACACTCAAGTTTTAGCATCCTATGGTCTCAGACCCGATGATGAAAACAATCAACTCCCTTACATCTACTGGGAGCCAAATCTTCATATGAATCCATACAAACAGAGATTCATTGGGGGGTCGTCTAGATGCACACCACTAAACCTCTTTCACAGATCCTACTTTGTTGACCGCAGTGAAAGATGGCCTGAAAAATTACTGTCATAAATGAAATAAAAGGGACAACAGGAAACACCTACAATGGCTGAAAATTATAATTACATGCAACAATCTGCTAGAGAACTACACAGGAAAAACATAAATAAGACAAAAGACTAACGTAAACAACGATAGGAGCTCGGGACAGCCGGACTTGGTACCGGCACTAGCAAAAGCCAGCGGTAGGGTTAAACCGGTTTATGGGTACCCAAACCTCCCCTTTATCTGTCCTGTTTCCCTATAGTATAGTAAACATACCAATAAAACCCAATACAGGTAGACTACTAACTCCATGACCACAATCTTGAAAGGAGAGAATATGACAATACGTAATTTTGAAAGATGGGTCAAGGGGTGCTCGCCGCTAATCTGCCGGCTAGCTAAAGGAGCCTAGTCTGCTGGTAGAAAACTGTCGCACTACCGAAGAAAAATCAAACTCAAAACTT
>MJUU01033293.1:111038-162128 GCA_002080025.1 Modiolus philippinarum | reverse complement strand
CCAGATTGGAAATTTCCTCAGGAGCACACTGAAACAAACCCCATCAAAATCCAATAAATAATAAAGATTCTACAGTCAAATATGTGAAAACACCTCATTTAACCCTTTTTTGGCCCCTAATTCTGAAATGGGTGGGGCAAAAACCTAAAGGAAAAAAACGTTTCTCAAGAATGTTCCAAGAAACATCATACTAAGATTTGAAAACAATCCATCTACTAGAACCAAAGTTATGCTGTCCACAGACACGAAAATACCTAATTTTACCCCTTTTTGGCCCCCTTTTTGCCTCTTTTTCAAAAACGGGTTGGGCAGGGAACGCGAAATTAAAACCCGGGCTTAAGCTTGTGCCAACAAACATCATACTAAAATTTGATAACAATCCGTTCACTAGAACTAAAGTTATGCTGTCCACAGACGCCGACGCCGACGCCAACGCCAACGCCGACGCCGACGCCGACGCCGACGCCAGCGCCATACCATAATACGACCGCAAAATTTTTGCGGTCGTATAAAAACCCTACAGAACATCATATTAAGACGTCCCAACAGGGGGATCACATGATATGCAACCCTTAAAATAGAAATAGCACATATGGGCCTTCGAAAATCGAAATGGGAATGTCTGAGCATCAGCAAACGAAATTATACACCTCTTCGTTCAAATTAAAAAGTAATTAAGATTTTCCAAAGCATAGTGAATTTCCGGTTTCTCTACTTGAGTACAAATTTGCATTAAGGATAAGGCCAGAGTTTTTTTATTTTTTGGTTTACGGGATTTATTTGAAAAAAATTGGGTAGGGAGGACAAAATAAAAATAAAACAGGCAAAAACCTTGAGTCGATAAAAAAATAAAAATAAAAGACATTTTGTCCTCAATTTTTATTATTTTGAATAAACATAATCTGAAGTTTAATAAACATAATCTGAAGTTTGAATGTCATTTGTTTGTCAATTTCTAGTTTTCTTATTCAGTTTTAAGGCATTCCATGGTATAATTGGTTTGTGTTGATTGATTTTGTATTTGTATTCGTTGATTTTTAAAATTGGTCCAAGTTGTCAGTTATTTTTAAACAGGTCTGAGTTGTCTTTGGTCCAAGTTGTCTTGTATTCACTATTGGGTAGGTATTTACTGGCACTGGATAATATAGGACACAATCATATTTTTTTTCCTGCGAAGTATTTTGTGTGCCTGTGTATTAAAGGGGGAACGATTCAACGTACGTATCGAAATCGCGGTATTTCCGGAGACGGTTCGGTTTTCGATACAAGATGACCGCTTACGATACGAACGATATTACCTTTATTTTTCTTCATTTGGACTAAAAAGCAATATTGTACTTCCATTAGTACAAAAATATTCAATTTAGCTTCGCTTTTAGAATAAATTGGTGAATATGAATTTATTTTAACTTATTTTTTGTACCTCACATGTTTTCTCCAATATCGTAAGCGACCTTATTCTTACTGTCATGGTGGCCCCCATAGAACTCGAGGGCAATACGTATCGTAATGCAAGCAGAATATTGCAATACGTATCGTTTGCAAAAAATGTGTATCGTTACACACCTACTGTGTATTGGTGTGCTTTTTATAAAAGTCAATTTTTAGTACAGGCATATATTTTTCAAATTTACCAATGGTCAATATTTCTTTCATATTTAATATGCCTTGTTTGGGTTTAGTTTCACTAGAGTGTCTATGAATCTTGGGACAGTAAACCCGTTTTTATTACTGTAAGCTGTTATCTATCTTTTTGATTCTTGAATTCAGATGATTCCAAATATTCATTGAGGTAAAAAGATCTTCACCAACAACAATAAATTTAATGAATAACTTAACGATTTCTCGAAGCACAGAAACTTTAAAATAGCACGCATGGTGGGATTAAGTAATAAACTTCTGGTTTCTACATTAATCTGCGGAACGGATCGGACGAGTTCTGACTGGTTACTTACGGGCCATGTCTGCAAACCAGTCTACGATCATATTGTTTGACATTGTCCACATAAATTTACAGTCAAAAACAACATTTTCAGGACCACACTTTGTAATGACAATTTTATTTTGACCGGGGATTATTAGTCAGGACCGGCGGAAAAAATAAAATAAAAGTTTGATTTTTTTATTTTTATTTTTATTCTCAAAATGGAAAATTTAGGGTTAGCGCTCCCGTAAACCAAAAAATAAAAAAAAACTCTGGGCTAACTACGTACATTTCAGCTGAGAAAACACATTCCTGGTGATCCCAATATGGCTACGTCATTGACCTTTACCTTTGCTTTGACATGAGGGATCCTTTATTGAATTTTTATAGAAAAACATAATGAACTACAATGTAGTAATATTGTTGCCGAGTAGATGTTATAACAAAATTGTACCTTCCTGATTTTTTTTTGCAATTTAGAAAATATGTATTACTAAATATATGTGTTACATAAGCTGATATTCATATTTATTTCAGCTTTAGGTACAAGGGAAGTAACTCAATATTAAAAATTATCAACTTGATTTTAACTGAGTAGCCTTCCATTTCATAATTCAATGGAAATGTGATATAATATAATGGGATCTATTTGACTTGACTTAATCTTTTGTTTTAATTTAAATAAATTTTAAAAAGTGTTTGTGATAAGGGGTGGTTACATTTAAACAGAATTACTAGTTTTTTATCTTTTTTATATTTTGAAGAGTAAGACACGTATTTCCCGCACTACTAGTAAGCACGATGTCAGAAAACACACGTGTTCAATATTATACGATAACGGGTTAAGAAAAATCCTTCCTTTTGCCAAATTTTCTCAGTTTAAAATTTACGACACGAACAAACGACATTTAATAACAGTTATGCTTTGTTTTAGCAAATTATAAAAAGGGCAGTGCCTGTCCCCTGGAAGTCCATAAAAACTGTAAATCCCAAAAATTAAATCAAGATCAAAACAACTGATGAGTGAAAGATTCTAAATTGATTTTTAAAAACAAGTATCAAAATGTGTTAAAAATAAAAACATTTTTACCTTGCTGGTCCTTTCAAGCATTAGCTTGTCCTATAATTTTTTAACTTTCAGGTTAAAGGAGTAGGTTCGGTATGACACATTTTTGGCCCCCATAATTAAGGATTTTTCAAATGTTAATACAGCATACCTCGAATTATCATAAGAACAGTGCAAGTGTCGCTTTATAAAAATTCGGGCTAATTTTTGCATTGAGGTTCACACGTGCTAATTTGTGACGTCATTAACTAGTCAGAGATCCAACTGAATAAAGTGAAATCATTTCACTTACTAAAGTCAATTTTATTTACCTGATTCAGTAAAAATTCTGTTTACCTCTACAAGTAAAAACTTTATACTTATACAAGTAAGCTTTGAAAAATGCAGTATATTTATTCCAAAACACTGAAAACAGGCTTTCCCTATTACATGCTCACTGTTCACCCTATCAGACCACATGAAACAAAATTACAAGCATCATCATGTGATAAATGATGCAAGTTGTAGACCACTTAATTAAATATTAACACCTGTTAAAAGTCCCAAAGGACTAATCTTTGGCTAGCTTGCGCCTCAAGAAAAACATTGTGCCCCTTATCAATTTTTGCTTAAAAGATAAGATTAGAAATGAAACTTTCATAGAAAATTATTAATTATCCTATGAAAATTTATATATTTAGACACTGAAGGGAGAAAACCTCTGCATTTTATCTAAATTTACTTGTACAAGTAAATAAATTTAATGCTGATTTTATTTACTTCTTTAAGTAAAAATAATTAACCTAATCTGGTAAAAAGTTTTTACTTTATGAAATTCCCCTTACTGTTAACATTAGCTAAATTTGACAAATAAAATATCACTAATTCCGTGGAATTCAATACGGTTTTCGTTAAAATTAGTAATGGCTGCATTCGTGTTTATTCAAAAATATTTACATATTATATGAATTGTAACTGACAATTATACACAACATATTAAAATATTTTGTCTAAACACGGATGCGGCCATCACTATCAGAGCCAAAAAGTGGGTAAAATAATGCCAATTTTAACAAATTCGTTAAAATTCACGATTTTATGCTAAGTTTGAGCTACTGCAACATCCTGATAGGAATATGTTTTGACAAAAAATCGACTGAATCAAGTAAATATGACATTACACTTCGTAAAAAGAGCGATATTTTTTAGCTCACGCATTGTTAAATTTTGGGGCCAAAAAATGGGCCTTACCGAACTTACTCCTTTGTTCATTGTCATCAAATCTACTCTAAATTTTACAATAGTACTGCATGACCATCTGGTCACCAAAACACTTATCATATAATTATGTAACAGAATGTTCTCAACTCTCAGCAACAGTGAAACTTTTTTTTAAAATGACTATATCTAACAGGAATACAGTCTATCTGTAAGCAACCATTACTTTATAAATAAACTAATGAATAATAAAACAAAACAAATTGGAATACAACTAATAACTAAATACCGAAGTCACTGTGAATTTACTTTCTGCATAAACAAAATAAACTAAATAAACAAGTTGGGGTTGACATATGTTCATCCCATGTTAATCTGAAGTTAAAATTCATATAGAGTGGGTATTAAAATAAGGGAATTCAATCAATAGGAATGTATTCTATAAAACTTCAACTATCAATAAATTACTAAATAAACAAATAGGAATACAATTACATATATACTGAGTGCCAATAGAAACGCAACACTACCATAGATTTTCAGTAATGTTATACTGTATTTTAAATCGCTAGAACTTCCTTAAAAAAATCATCCAACCGTCTTAAAATTTTGTATGGTAATCAAGGTCACATAAAGGCATGTTTCTGCAAAATTTCAGCAATTTTTAAATTTAATTTCAAGTTTTGAAAAAACACATTATTACCCAAAAATGTAAAAGCTCTGTTTTCGCATAAAATTTGAAATATCGGCATATGCAAGAATCAAGCAAAACTTGCAATGCTTTTTTGATTTTTGATCAAAATGTGAAACTTGTGTTTTAAAAAAGACTCAAATTTGTGAGTTTTAATTTAGGCCCCAGTTCACTTTAAGTGAGATTTTTCAATAGAAACAAACGTTAATTGTTAATTTTTTTAATTGCTAAATGTTTGTAAATGATTTTAGAATCATTTGACAATAAACACAAATCATTTTACAGTTGATACAAGACAGCAGGATGAAAAATGTCAGGTGTTGCGTTTCTATTGGTGTTCAGTATGCAAGTTGTGGTTTAGGACATATGTCCCCTCCATGTTAATCTGAAATCATAAGGAACCAGAACTGATTTTGTCTCCGTGGTAAAAAAAAGGTGAAATGAGTTTTCAGAAGCCGAAATTTATATGTAATAAAGGAAGCAATACAGGAAAATATTGATTCCAAAAAGCAGAATTCTGCTTTAAAACCGAAAAAAAACTTTCTATCAACCCTCAATTATCAGTAAATAATTAAATAAACAAATGGAAATACAACTACACAAATAATTTGTGTTTTTTTACTTATGTACCTACCATGTGAATCTAATATCATAACAAATGGGTTCCAAGGTTAGACAGGGTAACATAAACACACAAATTTTTGTTTGGCCTAAGAGGATACCATTAAGGGGAATGTACTCTATCAACACATAAACATTAATAAATAATACATTAATAAATAATAAAATAACAAATTGGAATACAGCTAAAATAAAGTTATGAATATCAAACAGATTTGAGTTTTCTGTCTTCGAGTCTCTTCACTATCATACCAGGAACTAATGCTACAATGGCTATACCGGAATAATGTTCCTGTCGTAAATATATTGTCTATGGATTTTATCTCTGAAAGCACTCCTCCTGTTTGTACACAAATAAAATTGTATGGCATAAGGCCTGCAAAAATAAATAAAACAATGTATCGGAGATATACAAAATAGTCTTGCATACATGTGGTTGAAACATTAAAGAAGTAATACAAAGTTTTTAGGTATCAATCAATGTTTTAGGATTCATATTTCCCATTACACAAGGTAAGTGAAAGGACAAGGTACAAAACGGCCTTACTTTGCCCAAATTTTAGGAAGAAACATACGTCTAACATATTTGTCCATATTTTTTGCAGAATAATGTTGAGATATTGATTCTACGATAACTAGTCCAAAGTGACACATATTAGGATTTATTACATCATAATGATGTCACAAAACCAGGCTTTTAGAATGGAATTCCTGGAATAGTATAAATTTGGCCAATTTTACTCATGTTTTTTGGACAAGTACCTGCGCCAAAGTAGACCTAAGTAGACACATAAATAACAGTCTATTATATGAATTATAAACAGATGAAAAATTGTGCTTATCTATGTTGGCAGACATACTTAAATTATCAAATAAAGTTCAAAATATTGAGCTTTTTTGTAAATTCTGAGCAAATAGGCAATTTTCATCCATTTTTGTGACCATAGCATGGCGTCAAAAAAATCATTTAATTATCAAATTCTTGTTCAAACAGTAAAGTCTAACTATTTAACTGCATTTTGCAATATATATTACATACATCACTGACTTTTCATTTTTAGTGATCAAAAATGTTTTTATTGTGCCTTGTCCTTTGGGCTAAGGAAAGCTGGGCCTTTAATAACACTTTCCCCTTAGCAAGTCAAAAATGTTATATGCTGTAATGATTTTATTGATTAAAAAGCCATCATTGACTGAGGGAAAGTTGCTGTTAAGCGAATCTTTACTGTGAAAACCTAAATTTTCTAAAAATCCAAGAACACTGATCAATGTTGAATTAAAGGACAAGGTATGATAAGGCCTTTATTTGGCCCACATTTCAGTAAAAAGTCGAAGTTAAACTTATTAAACTATATTTTTGTTCAAATAACATTAAGGTATAGTTTCTAACATAGCTAGTCTAAACTGACACAAATTTTCATTTATTACATCATAATGATGTCACAAAGTAAGGCTATTACAATTGATTTGCAAGAATGGCTTAAATTTGACCAATTTTACTCATATGTTTTGGGCAAACAAATACTTCCGCCAATGTAGACCAGCACAAAATTACACATAAATAACAGTCTTTATATAACTTATAAACTGCCTTAAAATTGTGGTGGTCTACGTTGGCGGAGATACTTAAATTCTTAAATCAAGGTAAAAATATGAAGCTTTTTCGCCAATTCTGAGCAAATTTGTCGTTTATAGTCAATTTAGTGACGTCAGCATGGGATCAAAAGCCAAAAAAGCATCAAATCCTTGTTAAAACAACAATAAAATATAACTATTTTACTGCTTATTGCAACATATATTAAACACATCAATTAATTTTCAATTTTATGGGCCAAAATTGGGTGTTATCGTACCTTGTCCTTTGCGTATTAATTTGTTAAAACAAAAAGTGACTTCGGTATAAAAAAACACATCCCAAAATTTGTGCAAATTGGATTATTGTATAACATTATGCAGGAAAATTTTAATCTTTGGTACTTTGATAAACTTCAACAAAAGGATTATCTCCCTTCTCAAAGTAACTTCTAACAAGTATAAGCCATTTTTATGCCAAACTTTGACCGATACTGTAGTTTCAAAATGAACACAAAATGGTTATAGTATCTCTAATAAAGACCTTGTAAGTACAACTGAATCTACACTGCACTGTGTGTAGAGTTCTATAGTGGTGGGAAATTATCTTCAAATAAGCAAAAGGTTTAAGAAACCACAAAAAAGGTTTACAAATCAATTTAGATCTTTCTTGACCTCAGGGTTTCCATGTGAAAATGGCTTCATGTATGTGGTGCCAAAATACCAAATGATTGTTGTTTTCAGTAAAACTTGTACTGACATTCATGTTTGTAAATTATAAAACATTTTGTAACCGTTTAAACAATAAACAATTATTGCTCCTCTTTTTGTATATCTTACCTATTAATACTGATAGGAAAAACAGATGTAATGGTACATTGACTATAGGTGATGCCATGTTCAGAAACCAGTTTGGTGTCATTGGAAAAAATCGTAAAAATAGCAGAAAAAATAGTAAACTGTCTCTGTTTTCTTCTACCTAGAAAAATATAGAAGAAGATATGCTGCAATTGAGGTAACATTCACAATAATTAATCTTACTCATTGTAAACACAACTTGTGACATTAAATATGTAATCCTATTTGTCTTTTCCTATCTCTGAATTTGTAGGTGTTGTGTCAAATGGTTGTAATGGTGAAATTTACCTATTTATTTTTTAAAATTTAATTTCAGCTATCAGTTTCTTGCAAAAATCAATCATTTTGTTTATTTCATTAATGTGCATCATTTTTTTCTGTCATTAAACAATATCAGAATTGCAAAATGTAGAAATATTTAAGACAGGGATGATTTTGTTGACCACACAAATATAGCAGAAGTAGTCAACCCGAAGCCAAATATCGCTATGTATTAAAAGAATCGTTATGGACAAACCTTGACTACCGATACATGCGGAAATCCGCTAAAAAGGGGCGGAAAATAATCCCTGTTTAGATTTCATCATGTCATGGCTATACTGAGATGAATTCCCGAATGGGAGACAACTCTTTTGAAAACACACAATTTATGGATGAGTTACGAAAAACTGAAATTCAAAATGCAATTTAATGTGACAGCAATTTAGTTCTGGTAATTTTTTGGTAATAGTAACACAGAATTCTGTATTCTTGGACTTATTGCTCTCTATTTTATTATTGATGATGCAAAATTATATATTTCAATTTCCAGACCAATATATTTTTCATTTTAATCATTTAACATAATTATACATTGATCCAATGCCCATTGTTGCAATAGTTGATGGTTTTTAGTAAGCCACTTAAAATTATATGGTCACACATGTACTCAAATTTGAAACTTGACAGTTTTTTTATAATATACTATTTCATGATAACCAAACAGGGCAGAGCATTTCAATGTGTTTGATTACAGAAGTTTTTGACTGGAGCCATCTCTAAACATGATTTCTGTCAGGGTAGGAAACTCCTTAAAATTCCAGCCAGCCCTGAATGCAATATTTTGATAAATTGACTATATGGCCTTATAAATTTTTGAAAATATTAGCCAGCACTGCCAAAAATTAGCCAGTCTCGGGCTGGCGGACATGCTGCTTTTTCCAACTCTGTTTCTGTCAAATTTTTTTGTTCACTTCAATAGATTCAATAGCTTCACATTTCTATTTTTAAGGGCCTTTTACAGCTAACTTTGTGGTATGGATTTCGTCCATTGTTGAAGGTTATATGGTAACCTGTAGAAGTTTTCATATTTGTTCTTTAATATTTGATAGATGGCTGTTTCATTGACAATCATACAATATCTCTATTTTTCTATGTTTTGTTTTTTTTTTTCATAGAAAAGTGACAAAAAACTAGGAGCCTCGATAACATATCTAATATCAATTAGATATGGTAACAAATTTACATATCCAGTAACATACCTTTCCTTGCAAAAAACTGACTTTATCAGGGAAAAATCTTTCTATATGATGTTTTCCAAAAAACTTTGACAGTAAAAAGCAACAAGAGGCTCCTGCAGCTGATAGAACACATACTAATGGGAATGATGTGTATACTCCAAACAATGCTCCTCCTAGTAAATTCTGTAAAAATATTCTACAAAAGAAAAATTGGCAAGCAATAAATCTTAAAGATTTATCAAATATGAAGCATAAGTTAACACCCAACCTAAACGTGACAAAAACATACTTCATCATCTGCAAAAAACCAAAATTATCTCCCTTTTTCTTTGGCACTAAATAAACAAGTAAAAGCACACCTCTGAAGTGACCGGAAACTATTTTGTTCAATGACATAAAAACTTTACTAACAACAAAGCATTCAATGCAAGCTATTTATTTTTATACTTTACTAAAAAAAAACAAAAAGCGTAACAAAAAAATTAAGAACCATTCTTATATGGGGTCCTTCAAACGTCAACCCGATTAACCTATACTAAAATCAGACATTTATTATGACTTGCACTACGACTTCACAATGTGTTAAAAGAGCAAAAATAACAATGCCCTAATGTAATTTGTGGAAAGCATATGGTCAACAACAGCTTGTTTGTTTATTTTGACATATTTACTATATCAGAATCAAAATAATTCATAGCAGTCGTAATTTGTTCTGATTTTACCATGGGCTCTTGTTGTTTCCATAAATTTTATCCCTTGCTGTTGTTCAGGGTAAAATTGGTGGGGAAACACCTCCAGCTCATATTAAAATCATAACAAATTATGGCTGCTGTGAATTCTCATTTAAATTCCACAAAAGGTAATACTATACTTAAAAAAACAATATTTTGTGTTTGCTGCCTTAGTAGTGTACTCTGGAGAAGATTATTTTGTGTGTAATGAAAAAGAACGTGAAGTAATATTTCAAATGATACAGGGTCGAGTGACCATGGTAATGCAGAAACATGAAATATTGTTTTATTGAGTATAGTGTTTATCCAGTGTGAATTCATGTAGACTTGAAAGTCAAAGATTAGGTTTTTTTCATGATACAGTTTACTCTCTTAAAATAAGTGTGATTTTGAATGTGTAATAGTAGTAGGTCAGCATACCCATGGACTTGTTGAAGGCCGTATGGTAACCTGTAGAAGTTTATTTTTTCTTTGGTGTGTGATGGATGGCAGTCTCATTGACAATCATATCAGATCTATATTTGTTAAATCCATAAGAAAATGCAGGTATAATACTGAATCGGTATTTACAGGGGGTGTAATATGACATCCATATCACACATGGGATGTAATACATCACAAATATCACACAGAGGGTATAATACAGCAATCGAAAGTATGTCATAAATAGGGTATGTTACAAAAATTTTCATATTGCACTACCATCCACCTGAGACTCCCGTAGTGGCCTTTTAATCACATTATCTGAAAGTTGTTGATCTCTAACAAAATACTATACAGTCAAAATGTAAAAAAGGTTTAAGAAATGATATTTATAAAGAAAGGATATGTACTTACCATAAATACCGAGCCAGGAATGGCAAAAGTTTGTTTATATAAATAGGCACTACAGAATAAAACCAGACCATACATCAGGTGCTCTGTTTTGTACAGCTTTAGACGTGTTGCTAATTGTGTTAAATCTTCTAAATTTGTAGGAAATGACAACCTGAAAAAGAAAAAAAATCATCTACACGTACAATATTTCAATATCAGTTCATCCTGGGGATTAGTAAATTCATTTATGAGTTGCTGTTCACTCATAGGTACTGTATTAGGAAAGCTACTGTAGATGAATATGCATATATACATCCTACCAGTGTCTGGGAGATTCCATTATACTAACAGGTATATTTCAATGTCAGTCTGTTTAAATAGACTTCATATTTTACAACTGAAACCATCTGGCAGCAACATTCGTTGGCAATGATTGTGTTAATGACACAACTAATTATATATACATGTACATGTTTTATATAAAATTTTAAAATAATTTTAATTTTCTTTATTCATGTTGTTACCATTGCATTGTCTTTCAAAACTCTGTAAATATTTTAAGTTTAATTTCTAAATTTAAGGATTTTTTCTTCAAAATGCCACTAATGTAGCAGAAAATAAATGCAGAATGTATCACTTGATTATTACATCACCTGTAATCTTTATTTACTATAGCTTCTTCATTTAATTCTGGTACATTTGTTGAAAGTATGGACAGGAATCCAGTAAACAAAATCAGTATAACTGGTATCCACAATACAGAGCCCATGACAACCTGAAAAGATATGAAAATATACATACATATCCAAGCCTTTTGATAAATATAGATTACCATTGATTATTCTTTCCAAACTTATTTTCTGCCTCAAATCAAAATGACGAGAGCAAGAAACGTAATCAATAGACTGGTTTGCCAGTCTACTATAAGCTATACTACATTTACATATATATGGACCGGAAACAGCCAACCATTACCGCAACAGTTTAGGTTCGGTAGAAACATGCTATTTTGCATGTGCTCAAAGAGAATCTTTGTCTGATTCCCAGTGTTCTTCCAATTTTATCACGGAACCTGCAAAAAGATGGTTAAAAAAACCTATCCTTTTATTAGTTATCTGTTAAAAGTAATAATAGGCAGGTTGACCAGTCTAAAGTAATTGAGTGAATCAGTGTTCTAGGATTGCCATTTCCCGTTCCCCAGGGCAAATAAATTTTGGGTCGGAAAGATAAAAAAAATATGCAAAACAGTGGTAAGTAATTTTACCTATTAGCAAGCAGTTTAACCAATTATTCATCTATGATTGACCTTTTTAGTAAGCATGATCAATAAGGGATTGTCTGAAAATTTTTCATTTCCATCTTAAACATTTTTAGATATTTCGATTCTATAGGCATTTGTCTTTAAGTCGGCGTTTTAAAATAATCTTTATCATATTCCTAGCCAAAGATATCGATAAAATTCTAAGAGGGCGGCACTGTTATTTTTTAATCTTTTTATGGATCTTACTGAGAGATATTACAAATGTATTCCCTGCGTATCTTATTCCCAGATGTATGAAATTAAAAGGGCGTCTTCAAAGGATGATAGACATACATGTATATGTTTTTTAAGGATGTTCGCTCCTCATATTTCTGATTTTTTGTCAGATTTTCCAAATCCTCAAATTTTATCCATTAAGTATTAATAAAAAGTTTGCCATTGACATGATTGACGTCCATTTTTCTTTCATATTCTAATTTCATATACATGTAGCTTGAGTGTTTCAAATGTCATTTTTGACAATTTTATAAAATTCTTGCAATTTAATCATTGTTTGTTTTGAAATTAACCTCAGTGGTAAATATGAAAAATCTAGAGAAATATGTTTTTCTGCTAAATTTTCAATGCCTCATATCTCAAAAATTAGCACCTTGCCCCATGAATTTTTTCTGCTATTTTAGTTTCCTTATATAAGTACATGCACTTCATGTTTACAACAGTCTTTTAAGAAGCTTGTTATTTTGAAACTGGGTAGCGTACATTCTTAAGCATGATTAGTCAAATTATTTTTTTCAACACAATTCAGCATGCACAGTGTTCTAGGATTTTTGAGAAATTTAGGTTTCCACGGGAAAGTTCCAAATAAAATCAACTTTCCCAAAGCCGATGGTTGCTTTCCTAACTAAACAAATCATTACAGAATATGAAGTTTTTAACTTGCCAAGGGAAAGTGTTTTTTAGTAACTAACTTTCCCTGACCAAAATTTCACTTGCCCCTGGTAACGGGAAATGGGAATCCTAGAACACTGAATGCATCATTAGTTGCAGCTACAGGCAGTGTAAGTAATTATTCGCCATCTGTGATTTTTCACTATATATTTCATATAAAACTACATTTTTTCAAAAAATTAATTTGAAGTCATTTTTATTCCAATTTTCATGAAATTGTACCATTGTAAAGACAATTTTGAACAGTTTTTTTTATGCAATTTTCCAATGTTAAAAAAAAAGGATATGGATGTGTAGATTCTGAGAATTAATGTGGTTAACAGAAAGTTGAATTTATGATGTCATTTTTCTCTATAAATCTGTGACGTCAGAATTGACATTTCTGTTCAACTCCCTGATGCTTGAAAACAGCCTGCTAGAATATCATGTCAATAAACAATTAAATTGTTGAAAATTTTCTTTTTAATGGTAAAAATTTCATCAAAATTGGATAAGAAATGCCATCATAATAATTTTTTTGAAAATTGGTGGTTTTATATGAATATAGAGCAAGAACTTGCGGGTGGTGAATATATTACTTCGACTGACTGTGCATACAAAATTTTGCATAACAATAAAAATATAATTAAATAAATAAAAAACAAGTTTCATACCACTTTTAATTAAGGATTAAGGTCCCCTTTTACTATTCAATGTTAAACCTATGAAATTTTATAGAAAACGCACAGCTTTAACTACTGAACTGTTTTTGTCCAAAATTCATACCACTTTTAATTAAGGATTAAGGTCCCCTTTTACTATCCAATGTTAAACCTATGAAATTTTATAGAAAACGCACAGCTTTAACTACTGAACTGTATTTGTCCAATATTCATACCTGAATAGCTGAAATGTTTAAGCATGCAACCCTATCGTTATAAAATTCTAACATTTATGTTTAAAGCAGTTATTAGCAAAATAAATGATTGCATTTGAAAGTCATTCCAGCATACCTGTACTCATGGTATGGTCAACCTGACTTGTTAGCCATTGTTTATATTGTTTTCATCAAATATCTGCTAGATAAGAAATTCTTAAAAGAAATTAGTGGGAGGAATGCGTGCATAATTATTCAAAAAACCTAAGCCTGAAGTTTTGAATAGCAATTTTGGATAGTAATGGCTTGGGGTTTTCTATAAAATTTCCATAAGTTTAACAATGAATCATAAAAGGGACCTTTACGGCTTGGAGTTATATTAACGGGAGTGGAATCAATCGATTTTCCATATAGAACAGTGCTGTCATGGTTTACCTGTGGAGGGATTTAGCCTGGATTTTGAGACCATTAGTCACTTTTTCGGATGTGAAGATGCGACAATTCAAATAGTATTGTAGCATGTCTAATGAAACACATGCATTTACATTGTACACTTTATTTTAGAATTTTATTTTAGAATGGATCCATGAGTGGATGGTTTAAGCCTTTATGATGTTTACATATTTCATAAATTATGAAATATTATATCTATTATCTGTAAAAGAACATAAGCACTGTCAGAAGTCAAAATAATTAAGGACTATCAATAACTACAATTATATATACTCCCTGGAATAATGTATCAGTCATACACCGACGAGTTGTTTCATCCTGATGAAGTTGTTGTCTCTTTGACGTCGTCTTCAATTTTTTCTGATTATATTTTAAACTTTTCTTTTCACTTAAAATTATTAAAGTTAAATAATTATATCAACGATGAAAGGGTTTTTTCCAAAGTTACAATCTAGAAATTATTTTTTCTCCTGCAGATTGTGACAGCATGAATAAATAATATTGAACTGGAATAGCAACAGCTTATATGCAAAATAAAGAGTTAGTAACAACCTAATTCATGTTTATTTCAATTTTAGATATAACCTAATAATGTACTGGCCACCCAAGTAAAAAAAAACCTCAACCAAATCACTGTACCAAATCACTTCCAATTCAGTAGTTTGAGAGTGATTTGAAAGTGATGCAAATTCACATGCAAATGAGTTACCAAATCACTATGAATGAACCAATACCAAATCACTTCCAAATCACTTCCAAATTACTTCCAAATCACTGACCTTTTTCTACCAAATTACTACCAGATCACTTCCAAATTACTTCCAAATCACTGACCTATTTTCTACCAAATTACTACCAAATCACTTCCAAATTACTTCCAAATCACTGACCTATTTTCTATCAAATTACTACCAGATCACACACATCTGAGTACCAAATCACTCCCAAATTACTAAAAGATCACACACAAAATTTCTTTGTGTACAACACATAGGAATATACTGTGTACACAGGTTTAATTCATTCAACATAGCCATTACATTGTTTGTAGCAGGGCAAGTATCTGAGGGAGGATTATGAAATTAGTGTTAAGTTAAATTTAAATATTTGCTCTTCAAAATTGTAAATAAAACTTGTATTTTTGTTTATATAATACTTCACACTTAATTGGCATAAACAGATAATTTCTATTCATATTATTTCAATGTTTCCTAAAACAATAATTTATATATTTTTGTGCATAATGCTCTGTATAGGGATTTACTTCGGCATTTCATGCCTTAAAAAGTCCAAAATGTTGCAGGACTCTTTCTTTCCCTCATTTCTTTAACACAAAAATTATTATTTGAGCACTAATATAAGTTTAAAGTAAAGTTATACAAATAAATATATTGCAAATAACTTACCAACTTCAATGTTATCTGTCTGCTATGAATTTAGTTTTAACAATCCAATGATAAGAGACTTTAATCTCCCTGTCTTCCACACTCATTTAAAAATGGCTACAGATTTTGAAGTTGTGAGAGACAGGAAGTTACACAACATCAGGTCAGTTAGCATGACCTTGCTACCAAATCAATTTCAAATCACCTTGCCCTATTTAAATATGAGGTGATTTGGTAGTAATTTGGAATGAATGTTTCCAAAATCACTTTCAAATTACTTTTAGGACACCAAGTCACTACCAAATCACCTTTCCATATTTGAGCATGGAGTGATTTGGTAGTAATTTGAAAACGAATTGCAACCAAATCACTCTACCAAATTACTAAAAAGTGATTTGAAAGTAATTTGAAAGTGATTTGAAAGCGATTTGGTTCAAAATTGTTTTACTTGGGGGATGCTGTAATTTATCCTTTTAGAGATTAACTGAAACATGAAATTGTTCGGTGCCATCCACTTCCCGAAGTTTTCCCATGCGAACGTCAGTCTATTTTTATATTTTTAAGCTCATTTTGACTATTTAATGTCAAGCAAGGTTGAAAATACTATCAAAGAAATTGGGTTGTTTGTCAGGTTTATTCATTTCAGCCAGGTGATTAAAACTGATTGGATTATTGCTATCAAAACATTGACCTAATTACCGATAATTTGATCCATTTACCTGTAAGGTAATTAAAGTGTCACCTGTGTAATGAACAGGTTTCTTTAACAATATTGGAAGTCATTGAAAGACACTTAAGAAAAATATCAGCTAGAAATTTTTCAACTTTTTGAAATTTAGTAACGAATTACACCCGAGAATCAATCGCCAATTCTACAAATGAATCGTCAATGACGAAAGTGGCGAGCACTGGCTAAATCACTGCCTGTGAAAATCTGACTTTTCAACAGATTTTTTCTTAAAATATGGGTTGTTCATAACTCAGTTTGTGGGGCTGTTTTACTCCAAAATATCATAAAATTTACACATGGTTAGAAAGAAGAATGAATTTCAAGGAGTTTTATTGTTTATTTTTACATAATTTTCAATCTTGTATTTTTGAAGAATTTATGAGTTGAACAGAGAGATCAATATTGACGTCATATTTTTACTTGCTTATATAGGGAAAAATGACTCCAAAGTTGATTATCAAAGTTCAAAAACTCTGTGTTTACATCATTTGTTATTGTTACATACAAGACAGAAAATAATGCCCAAATAAACATTTGAACTCCTTGAAATTCTCTGTTCAACAGTATAATTTTCATGAAAATAAGAAATAAGAAATGATAAGAAATGACTACAAAAAAATGTGGTTTTATATGGAATAGGGGAAATCCGTCTAATTGCGGACACCGGTAAATTGCGGACGGAAACGGAAGATTTTGCTTTGTTAATGAATTTTGAATTATATGATTAATAAACTGTAAATCCAGGTTATTTATTACTTTTTTTAATATGTGCAATTTTGCAAAATTATGATTAAATATCTACCATAATGACAATTTTGTATAACACGTGGTCCGAAATAGGGGGCGTATCCGGAAGTGTTTACTAAAAGTTCAAAACCCGCGAAATTTTAAAGAATTAAGCTGTCTTACAAAGAAAGATACCACAAAGATTTAGAAGAAAGTATAGTGTTACATATGCAATTTACATATGCAACATGAAAATAATATTCAGAAATCGAAATTCTTTTGTCATCTGTAGGGAATTAGATGTTTGTATAACAAAAACGTTAAAATAAAAGTGTCCGCATTTAAACTACAGTCATTTATCAATAGGGCTGAAATGCGGACGCCTAAAAATAATATATATGTGTATACATATTAAACAAAGTATTCATGCTTCAATTCACTTATTTTATGAAATAATATTACCAACCTAGTAATATTTTTAAGTGTACAAACCATTGGAATCGGAAATCCCATCCAATCGGTGTGAAAAACCGCCTAAAATCGAATAAAAATCAGTGAATATTCACGTACACTCGTGAAACTTCTCTGATTTTTATTTGATTTCAGACAGTTTTTCACGACAAATTGATAGAATTTCCTATTTCTGTGGTACAAACAGCAAAGTAAGTTGTTAGATATTGAATCGTATACGGAATTCCGGGAATTTTAGTTTATTTCCGGACACATCGGTAGCATTGATTTGCTCATGTTCCGATTTCTTAGCTCGAAAAAAAAGGATGTCTCTTTTTCATCATACTATTTATATTTGTTATAATATCTTTTTCCTTTACTTATACATGGATTTGTATTATAGATTTTATAGATTCGTTTGGATGATATGGGATTTGTCGATTTCTAAAAATTTCTATGAAGAGGACGCCATCATAGTTTGTGTCACTTAAAAAGTGGTTCAATAAGATTCGAAACTTTAACTTTTTATTTCTATTTTTAAAAGTCGTAAATGTCAGCATTTTCACAAGTTTTCTCTGCCAGTGGTTACTTTGCAATTTGACAACTTGAAAAAAGCAAAATAAACATCAATGTCTCGAAAGCCGGAAAGAGAAAATCTGATTCATTGTAGAAATAATAGATCTGACCTACATTTACTCGTGTTTAGTGTAAAAAAAATCAAAACCTTATACTAAATTCAATAAATACTAACAGTGAAATTGAAATTTTCTATAAATGACATCTGTTGCTACTACAATTATATAAAAATGGGAGATGTTGTATGATTGTTTATGAAACAGAAATCTACTAAAAACAGACAAATTTAAACTTCCATATACATGTCGCATAAGGACCTTCAATAATGGATTGGGTGTCCATACCATAACGCAAGCTGTAAATGGCTCCGAAATAATACAAAATGTGCACGACAACATTAATGAACTACAACAATCGACCTTATCTATTGAAACAACGAAAAAAAAAACGAATAACAATAAACAAGTAAACAACGACAACCACTGGACTACAGGTTCCTAGCTTGGGACAGGCACATAAAGTATGCGGCGGGGTTAAACCGGTTAGTGAGCGCTCAAACCTCCTATTAACCTGGGACAGTGGTGCAATGACGCTCATTTCGGCGATTCGCACTTTCTAGACAGTAAAAATCTACTAAATCAGACTGTCGTCGAATTAACATGTTTTAAAGTATTTCCTATTTTTGACTTATTTTCCCTTACAGAATGAAAACTTCGCATACTCAAGAAATTATAAAAAGAGAAATAGGAGCTACCTCTAATATAGAAACTATTCTTGCTCATAAACTATTAAAAAATACAATTGAAAAAGAATGGCTGTTAGATTCCGACTCGATATTTTATTTGTCCAACAAACTATACCAGCTGTCAAGAAATAAAATTGTTGCAACATTGATATGCCAGATTATCGAAGAACAGAATAACGATGAGATACAAAGCATTGTATTTGTAGCGAGGGCATTTCTTCGAAAGGGGAGAAGTCTGTTGACACAAAATGAAATTGAGGAACTAAATATAATGACAGATCTTCTAATAAAAGACTTGTTTTAATGAATTTGTAAAAATAAGGAATAAAATAAAATATATGTAGTTCATGCTAACATTTTCTTGAACACACACCCATAAACAGACACACAGAAAGGGAGAGAGAGCGAGAGAGAGATATATCTTCATTCGACTACAGTTTTTGGTTTTATTTCTTTTAGAAAGTCCTCAGTCAGTACCTTGTTCCTCGTTTAAGTGCTTTCCAGCAATTACTTATTGAGCGGCGCCTTTACATTCAGTCTTCTTCTTATATGTTACCCCCGAGTGGAAGGGATGTAACTTGCACATGTTTTTTGTACGGGGATGTGCTGCAAGAAATCCTACCCGAATAAATACTTTAAAAAAATGGAAAAAATTAAAACCTGAAAATATGAAAGTTTGTTCAACAAAATAGACCGAAATCTTTTAAAATGATTTGTACAAGGTAAATTATATCTGACATTAAAACAAATAGTAAAGTTCCTATAAAATATGACATAAAATTCAAACTTAAGTAGAAAATGTGACCCCAATAAATACTTTAAACCTCAGAAAGTCTGACACCCGAATTTGCCGCACGTCCACGTATATGTTATATAGAAAATCATAGAAGCAGTTGTTTTGTATCCACTGTTTAAAAATCCGTTTATTATTAATATTTTCAGAATGTTAAGAGCAAAAACGATAAAATCAAAGATTCTTAAATATGATCATGCATCACTGGAAAAGGCCGTCCATAGTGTACAATCAGGAGAAATGTCTGTTAGAAAAGCAGCTGTTCATTATAATGTACCGAAATCAACAATAGGGGATAGAGTCACCGGAAAAAGGGAGATCAGTGAGGTTGAAAGGGGGCGAAAGCCAGCGCTTCCAGCAGAGGTGGAAAACTCCATTGTACAATCAGTTAAACGGGCATCGCAGTTGGGAGTAGGTATAAGTAGAAAGCAGCTGCTTGTTAGAACAGGCACCTTGGTGAAAAAGATGAAAATAAAGACTTCCTTCAAAAACAGTACGCCGGGTAAAGATTGGTGGGAAGGTCTTAAACAGAGGCACGAGGACCTTTCAATAAGAAAACCAGAAAAAACTGGAAGCGTCAGATGCAGAATGATGAATAGGGAGAAAGTCAATGAATATTTTAGTGATCTGGGAACTCTTCTGAAAGGAAAAGGTGTAGTACATTCACCGTCAAGAATCTGGAACATGACCCTGTTAGGGTAATAGCAGTGAAGGGTGCACGGAATGTCCCTGGACGTACTACTGCTATGTCCTCACATGTCACCATCGTAGCGTGTGTTAATGCTGAAGGTAAGAAAATGAGTCCTCTTTTGATCGTGGAAGGGAAAACGGAAAGGTCATTGTATGGATTCAATACTACCGGAGCCCCACAGGGAACGATGTGGGACTACCAAGAGAAGGTGTGGATGGATGATAGGATTGGAGCAAAGTGGTTTTCAGATATATTTTTGAAGCAGTGTGGTCCCGATCGGCCCCAGGTCCTTATACTTGATGGGCATTCATCGCATGAATCTCTAGCTCTAATTCAAGAGGGAATAAAAGAGGACATTGCAGTCCTATCTCTTCCGCCACATACAACTCATTATCTGCAGCCGTTAGACAGGAGTGTATTTGGGCCTTTTGATAAAAACTATGACAGTGTATGCTCTGAATTCATCCAAGAGAATCTGCTTCATAAAGTTGATAAGTGGACATTTCCATCATTATTTTGCAAAGCTTGGAATGCTGCATTGATCCCCACAAATATAAGGAGTGGTTTCAGAGCATGTGGGATCTAATCTTTCAACCCACAGGCAATACCACACGAAGCGTTTCTTCCCAGCGAGCCGTCTGAATCAAAACCGAGTAAGCTGCCCTGTAGTGCTATAGAATCTCAGCCGGTTGTTTCTTCTAGTCCTACAGTGGCTACAGTGGATGCTACAACTGTTAGTAAGTGTACTGAAATTCGCCCAAATGAATGTGGTGATGCTGATAGTCAGATGGAGGTGGACGATCCAGCGCATCTTCTCCAACTTATATTAGACAATAAAATTTAAGTAGTTGGCACCGTTAATGAGGAGGGCATTGCATCGTTGTCGGGCACGTGGAATTCAGACATCCATTCCATTTTCTTGCCTTGTGACATCCCAATAGAAAGTCGAAAACACCAGGACAAAAGCAGTCTCATAGATTACTCACAAGTGAATACGTGTTAAGAGAAAAACTACAAGTACAACAAAAGAAAGACGAAAAGAGAAAGGAAAAAAGCAGAAAATAATCTTAAAAAAGCCGAAAGAGAATTGAAAAAAATTGAAGGAACTACAAAAAGTAGAGGAAAGAAAATGAAAGTAGAACATTGATGTGATTTTAACCCACGTTTTGGCCCAGACAGTCACTTTAACACGGAACTGACTTGTTGGCACTCGAATGATAAAATACAAGTTATTCAATTTGTGATATGCTATCTTCTTTTCTTATTTACGGGTCGGTACATTCATCAGAAAACGAAATAACATATGATATTTTGTTCTCTTACACAAAAGTAGAGTTTCTAGGTACATGTTTTATATTCGGGTCTAAATTTCCTCCAATGGTCTTAATGTAAATCAATGGCGATTTCAGATTCATTTTCAAGTGTTGCTTTACATGTGAAATACAAGTTTTAACAAAAAAAAGCTATCTGATCCATGTACCCGCTGTTTGTAATTTTCCATGCAAAGTGCTTTTTTTTCTTGTCATAAGTCCAAATTACAAAAGAATCTTTTTTGTACAACTTCAGAATATGTTTACAGATGTCCAAGTATTTCACATAGAAATTTATCATTCCTGGAATCGGAAAATCCTGTTTGAATTACTGTTGCGATACATTTTATCCAGCCTAAAAAATGACAGGTTCCCCCTGGTGGTACATAAAAATGTATCCAGCAGATTAGATTATAAGGAGAATACTAAGGAGTGCAACCATTTTTTTCCCTAAATTTTTGTCTCTGATGAAGAAGGTGTTTACATCTGTACGAAACTCATAAATTGAATACAAAACATAAAACGAGGTTTTGATTTTCTAAATTGGAATAGGTAATATGTCAAAGATACAGCAACCCCACCAACATAAGACATATGACAGTCCAATATAAAACCAGAGGCTCCCAGGAGCCTGTATCGCTCACCTGGTTTTCAGTTGCCACAATCAAGGGAACATTGTAACTTAAGTTTCTCAAACTTTTGTAGCTCAAGCACCTCCAATATCTTGAACTGTTTTTAGAGTCTGATGATGTTTTACTATATTTCTTTGTTGGGCTTTTTTGACAAAAAAAACGTTCTTGCTAAGAACCTGACTTTCGACACCAGTTATGAAGTCGAGAGGTCATTTTGTAAATGGCAGTCAACAAACAATTTTCAACATCGGTTTTGAAGTCGCAACATCAATATCTACTTGGAAATCAAATTTCATTAAAATCAGACAATGTTGAATTTTCCTGCCTTTTTTGGTGGCCATTTTGAAAATGGCAGTCAACGAACAATTTTCAACATCGGTTTTGAAGTCGTAACATCAATATCTATTTGGAAACCAAATGTCATTGAAATCGGACGATGTTGAATTTTCCCGCCTTTTTTGGAGGCCATTTTTAAAAAAGGCGGTCAACGAACAATTTTCAACACCGGATTGGAAGTCGCAACATCAATATCTATTTGGAAACCAAATTTCATTGAAATCGGACAATGTTGAATTTTCCCCGCCATTTTTTGGCGGCCATTTTGAAAATGGCGGTCAACGAACAATTTTAAACACCGGATTTGAAGTCGCAACATCAATATCTATTTGGAAACCAAATGTCATTGAAATCGGACAATGTTGAATTTTCCCGCCTTTTTTGGCGGCCATTTTGAAAATGGCGGTCAACGAACAATTTTTAACACCGGATTTGAAGTCGCAACATCAATATTTATTTGGAAACCAAATTTCATTGAAATCGGACAATACTGAATTTTCCCGCCTTTTTTGGCAGCCATTTTGAAAATGGCGGACAAGAAACTATTTTCAACATCAGTTTTGAAGTCGCCACAGCATGGCAAACATTTCATCAAATTACACTTAACCTTCATCTTTTATAGTTTTGGAAATAAAAGACGAAAAATACGAAAATTCAAAAAAATCGGTGAAAAAAGGGCAATAACTCCTAAAAGGGTTTTGGGATTTTCTTCAAAATTTCAGGGTGGGTAGATCTTGATATGCTGAACATTTTTGCAATTTACACTTGACCTCTATCTGTTACACTTTTTAAAATAAAAAATAAAAAATGCACAAGTTTTGAAAATTTTACGGGAAAAGGGCAATTACTCCAAGACGGGTAATCAGATTTTCTTCAAAATTGCAGGGCAGATAGATCTTGCTATGCTGATCACTTTTACCTTTGTCAGATTTTTGATATCTGTAACGGTTTTTGAGTTATTTGCAAAAAACAGCAATTTACCCCTATGTTCTATTTTTAGTAACAGCAGCCATGTTGTTTGGGGTTCGGACTAATCGAACACAATTTTTTAAACTGCATACCCTGGTGATGCTTCAGGCCAAGTTTGGTTACAATTGGCTCAGCAGTTTCAGAGGAGAAGATTTTTGAAATTGCTGACGGACGACGGACGGACGACGGACGCCAAGTGATGGCAAAAGCTCAACCTAGCATAGCCAGGTGAGCTAAAAATGGGAGATGTGGTATGATTGTCCATGAGACAGCCTTCCACCAAATGCAGACAATCTAATACTTCTACAGGTCAGGCAACTATTTTTTTTTGTGTTATACGCATTGGAATCATCGGATTGAAATATAGCTGAAATCGCCGTTTGTTTTCATTAACATTTTTTTTTCACATACAATAAAAACATGGAACATATTTTATACAAGAAGAGCAAACCATGTAGACTGTGGTATGGCTCAATCCTATACAACTCATAATTAATAGTTTTTTTAGATCTAGAACTCGAAAGATCCAAAAACTGAAGGAACAGGAATGTATTGTCTTCAAAGTCGCGTTCATGTAGCAAATCTGTCCGTCATTCATATTTCCTTTTTATCTTTACCATGTAATTGTAATACTCCAGATATTTGCAATAAACTTGTATGACCCCGGGACAATGAAATTTACGAGACATAATAATAATCTACCTAAAAATTAAATTCAAATTCACCAATTTATTCTAACCGGAAAAGTTTTAAATATTCCTAACTTATAAGTATATTGTCCGTAATTGTAAGATCGTCCGTCCGCATTTAAACGCCTACTGTTCGCATCATTACGACCTGCTTCACATTTTTTTCTGTCGATTTTCTAATTGACCAATCATATGTAGCCATCTATTGTCCATTCGATACTCTTCTTGCTTGTAGTATCAAATATTCGTAAAAGACTATCGGCGTTGTACATCGTTCATATGCTGAATATTTACCTTGTCAAAATCGTTTGCAATTAGACGGATTTCCCCTATATAGAAATAAACGTCAGCGCGCCAACACTTTTGGCCACGTACTGTATTTCGATGTTACTAAGAGATACTTTTTCTTGCATATATTATTCCTAGTTTAAAGTAACAAATATAAATTCAAGTTGTAAAGACAGGAATGTGACCATGTAGTTACCAAGCAGCATACTGATCATGAAATATATTTTACTGGTTTGCTAGGGCCAGAGGAGGCAAAACATAAAAATTTCTCCCAAATCACTGACTGAATATCTACCAGTTGAACTTTTCAAGAAGTTCTTTCCAAAAACTGTTTTCAGTATAAATTCAGATTTCCATTGATCTTTGATCAAAAGTTCGAGATTAAATCGGGTTGGGAAAAGAAATCAAAGTATTGCATTGGAAACTTCTCTAGACTTTTCATACATTTAAAGGAGCTCCGATGAAACTGAGTTTCACTGGTCTGGCAAGCCGCAAGGTTCGATTGGCCCGGTTCGATTCTTCTGTTCTCATCATTGAAGACTTCAATTCATCAAAAGGTTTAAACTTACTGTAACATCCAGACAGAATATACAAGAACTCAAGTTTATTTGAACAATTTTGATAAGGGGAAGAAGTCTTACACTGAATGAAAATGGCATTGGTTGAAAGTTAATTCCCACCATTTATAAACTGTTTTATAACTTAATTGTTTTGGGGTAAATTTTTGCTCTCAAAATATGAATTATACTAACATGTTCCAGTGCAAACCTGTTCTTGTGTAAACTTGTCCTACCACAAACTTGTTCAATTCACAGGGGCCTGGCCCATGCTTTGATTTAAAAAAAAAATTTTTTGGATAATTTTTTTTTTTTCAAGTCCCAATAACATGAATAAGGAATTACGCATGTTCTGGAAAAAAAATTACCCCTATATATAATATAGAGACAAGGGTTATAACTCCAAAATTGTCAATTTTTTCTTAAACTCAATAAAATTCTTGTCAAAATTTACACCGTACATATATATTGCCTTCCCGGTTTTTTAAAAACAAACCAGATACCATAAGCTTTACATTGATATATAATATGTTATTGCTATGGCTTGAGAAATTGGTACAGCAAGACATTTAAAAATAAATTTCATGGAAAATGTTTTACTCGGACAAAGTGACGTTCAGTCCCTCTCCACATGACTAGCACCCTTAGCAAACGCCTGACACACAATATGTCCGCATAAAATTTAAAATAAGTAATAAATATATTATTCGTACCGGTTTTTGTCAAAAGTTTCGCTTTTCTACAATGCCTTTTTTCTCCAAATGTTCAGATGTTTGATCGCTATAATATGCTTTAAAGGACCATACAAGTCGTATAACAATTTTCAACTCTGTCACTTACAAAATTTACATTCTTTGGTAAGCTAAGATATTAAGCTATCCTGCAGAGCGTCTGGAAATAGTCAGTGTCAGGACAAATAAAATGGCTATAGCTCTCAGTACTATTAAAAAACTGTATAATATGCCTTTACTTTTTTATTACGGTTTTTAAAATTTTTAAGCTGATTCATTCATGGAACTGAATACCAGGAAAAAGTTTGGTATGGAACAACGGCAGTAGAATACCGAAGGAACAAAGGGGTGAAATTCACAAAAATCGAAGTCCAAAGACAGGGCAAAAACGAGAACACAGAAAACAATGACGTTAGACACAAAAACAATGACGCCAGACAGACACAAAGCACAGAACCAGAAACCACAACATTCAGAACAAAGGCACTCACAGTGTGAACTCCAGTGAAACTGAGAGTGACACCAGGTGCTCCGGAAGGGTAAGCATGTCCTGCTCTGTTAACAGCACCCGTCACACTGTGGGTGATTCAATCCGGGAAAATGTCAAAGTCGGTAGTCAAATCCGGGAAGACGTGAATCTAGCTGAAAATGTCCACTTTCATTTGGGATACTGACACGGCATATCTTTCAATGATGCTATGGTGACGGCCATAGAATTTCTTGAGGGATGAAATTAACAAAGGTTGAACAAATCCCTGACTAAGCAGCTTTTGGGACAGTGTTTTTGCTCTGTTCAAAAAATCACTGTACAAACTACAAGCTCGCAGTAACGAATCAACTGTAAAATGTACACTCCATAGGCTGGAGAGGTAGGTATATTGCTGCTAAGAAAGGGAAAGTTCACAATGGGGAAATTAAAATCATCACGCTTGTCATATAGCTTAGATTTCAAACGTCCAACTTCGTCAATATACAATAAAAGATCTAGGTACGGAGCTGAAGTAGGTGTTTCAGTTGTTTCTTTAATTTCAAGCTCATTTGGATAGATCTGATGTAAATAATCCTTAAATTTAGGATTATTAAGAGAAAGCACATCGTCTTTCTAGCGGAAGCTGAAATTAAAGGACTGGGCCAAATGTTTTTGTTTTCTTTGAATAAGCCCTTGTAAAAACTTGGCCTCGTACGAGTAAAGGAAAAGGTCAGCTAAAAGCGGCGCACAGTTTGTTCCCATAGGAATCCCTATTGTCTGTTGGAAAACACGACCTCCAAATTCGACAAAAATATTGTCGATCAAAAATTCTAACATTTTGATTACGTCAGTCTCGGTGTACTTCTTATTTGAATCGGTGTGGTTCTTAACAAAATATGTCTTGTTTTTCCCTATAACTAAATAGGTGAATCTGCGTTCTCCATTTTTTGTGCAGAAACATTGATGTATTAAATCTGCAATTACTATTTTCAGTTTATTGTGTGGCAGGGTTGTATAAAGTGTAGAAAAGTCAAAAGTTTGAATGCTATGGCAATGGGTAAGACTGGTTGAGGAAAGCTGTTCAAGGAGATCTTTTGAATTTTTAAGAATCCACATTTGATTCACACCGCTTGTGGAGTAAGCTTTATTACAGTAATTTCAGGCCGTCTCTGA
This sequence comes from Modiolus philippinarum, assembly GCA_002080025.1. NCBI lineage: Eukaryota > Metazoa > Mollusca > Bivalvia > Mytilida > Modiolidae > Modiolus > Modiolus philippinarum. Next base: position 134,385 of record MJUU01033293.1, on the reverse strand, counting down.
CTGCGGTCAACAAAGTAGTGAGGAGCTGTGAAAGAGGTTTAGTGGTGCATCTGGAAGACCCGGCAATGAATCTCTGTTTGTATGGATTCTTATGAAGTTTAGGTACCCAGTAGATGTAAGGGAGTTGATTGTTTTCATCATTAGCTTTTATGACAAATGATGATAACACTGAAGTGTGATTTTTTACAATCTCATCCCTCGATGAAATTGAAAGAGTAATTTGCGGCAGAACTAGTTTTTTATTGAAATGAGTTTATGTTGAACAAGATAAGCTAATCCTGTTGCTCAATACAAACATTGCCATACTACTATAATGTAATTTAAATTTTTTATGGCATATAGACTGGAAATCACCTGAAAAACTAGTAGATTTAAATAGAACAGACATCTTAGACAGTATTGCATTAAAAATAGAATAAAATTTGAATTTTTATATTTTCAGACTAAACAAAGACACTGCTGAAAAATAATGGATATGGTTTTGAAAGCTGCACAGAGGATTTCCCTGAATCATAGACTTTTTAGGCAATTGTATTGTCTAAATGTTTCAAATGAAAGTGCTGCTATCTTCCACAAAAATACTTACTCTGCAAATGAAAGAAATTATTCCTCTTATCTTCCATCATACAAAACATGTTTTCATATGAATTTGTCAAAACATTGTAAATTTGCAAGCAATAAGTTGGACCTGCTACATTGCAACAGAGGAAGAAACCCACTTCATTTTCACATATGCAGTTTTCATTTGCAATCAGTACATTTCACAAAGAGGAATATTAAAAGGAAAAGAGCAAGCATAAGAAAATATCAGAAAATTGACAAGCATGGTGAAACATTTGAAAATATGAATTGGAATATTGTAACTGATCCTGGATTGAATGAGATATTGGAAGATATACAAAAACAAATGAAAAATTCAGAATTGGAAACAGCTGATAAAGGTACATTTATACAAATTTATCAATAACAGATATGGTAAAATCAGAAAAATACCACTTTAAGTGCTTTTTATGCAGATTTCAAAAATATAAGACTATTATCATGATTATAGAACAATGTTATGATAATTTCCAAATTTAATTTCCAAAAAGATGTATAAATCTTAGTGGTATAAGAATTTGAAATACAATTTCTGTTTTGAAATGAATTCATAACTGTAGAAGTTCAAGTATTTTTTATTGGCATTTAAATGATGGCAGTCTCATTTACAGTGATACCACATCACTGTAATCCCCTCGCCCAACGGAGTTGGGGAGGGGATATAGCGCTTCGCCCGTTTGCCGTCCATCTTTCCGTCCGTCCGTCTGTTCAAAGCACCTTGCATAAGGTTTGTTTTAAGGTCCAGTTCTAAGATCACTACATTGAGTATCTCAATGATATTTTATCGGTAGATGCGTCTTACATAGTAATGCAGCATCCATTTGCAATTTGGTCATTTTGACCTACATTTTCCGCATGACTGAGTCTGGTTATGTTTTGCGTTAAGGTCCAGTTCTAGGATACTACATGGAGTATCTCAATGATATTTCATCAGTAGATGCGTCCTGCATAGTAATGCAGCTTCCACTTGCAATTAGGTCATTTTCACCTACATTTTCCGCATGACTGAGTCTGGTTAAGTTTTGCGTTAAGGTCCAGTTCTAGGATACTACAAGGAGTATCTCAATGATATTTCATCAATAGATGCGTCCTGCATAGTAATGCAGCTTCCATTAGCAATTAGGTCATTTTGACCCACATTTTCCGCATGACTGAGTCTGGTTAAGTTTTGCGTTAAGGTCTAGTTCTAGGATACTACATGGAGTATCTCAATGATATTTAATCAGTAGATGTGTCTTGCATGGTAATGCAGCTTCCACTTGTTATTAGGTCATTGTGACCTACATTTTCCACATGACTGAGTCTTGCTAAGTTTTGTGTTAAGGTCCAGTTTAAGGATACCACATGGAGTATCGGAATGATATTTCATCAGTAGATGCGTCCTGCATAGTAATGCAGCTTCCACTTGCAATTAGGTCATTGTGACCTACAATTTCCACATGACTGAGTCTGGTTAAGTTTTGCATTAAGGTCCAGTTCTAGGATACCACATAAAGTATCTCAATGATATTTCATCCGTAGATGTGCCTTGTGCAGAAACACAACTTCCGCTGGGACAACGGGCGAGGGGATTAGCTGTCTTTTCCGACTGCTCCATCAGTTTATATTTTATAACATAAATTTAAGTTTTCGAAAACATATCTTGTACCATGAATGATGCCTATTTCAACTAATTATGTCATTAGTTTTGGCCAAAAATTGTGTTTTAGTCTTATAATTTAACATTGATCTAACACATCTTCTGACTGGTTGAAAGTATTTGGTCTATCAGCCCATTAACAAAATTTTGTTATGTGTCTTTGACGTCATCAACATTTTGTCCTGATTTTCTTGTTAAATGTCTTATATTTACTGTAATATAATCATTCCAGTTTCTACAACAAATTTTAATTTTGAAGTTAAATAAAACAGTTAAAGAATTTATTTGAATGAAACATTGCAGCAGCAAAGATTACCGGGTTGTAGAAAATTTCATAAAAAACCCATATTCCAAAAATCAAAAATTATTCAAGATTAAGTGACATGACATTTCAGTTCCTATTTCAACTGGTTATTTTGTAGGGAATTTTTCTGACAGTGTTGATATGGTGAAAGTATCACATAGCCCTAACTCTACAAGTTTAGCAAATGGGGAGGAGATTGAAGATTTTACTGTTAATGAGGAGGAAGAGGAAAATATTGTAACAGAATGGGTACCTCCCATAGAGCTTAAACGTAAGACTTGAATAGGCTGATAGTATAAAGGAAAGAAAGAGCAAATTTTTAACAAACAGTACAGTGAAAACTGTCTAAACAGGACCCTGATTAAACAGCAAACCTTTGTAAAACAAACCTCATATTAAGTGCAAAGCTTTTAGAATCTACATGTATACAGATAAAATGATTCTTATCTGATGTACGGGGACAGTAAGAAACCAAGTGTTTTTACTGTATTGAGCCGGACTCAGCGAGCATAACCTACAACAATGACCTAGTTCGAGGGCCCAATTCAAAATAAAACCAAGTGTTGATCTGTATTTTAATTAGCCGGTGAACAAATTGGTAAAAACCTGAAAAATACAATAATTAACAATCATAAGTTATGTGTCCAAAATAGCGAGAATTTAAAGTCCACTTAAGCTACCATAGTTATAAGTAAAATATCAACATATTTATATACACAATAATTTGCATAAATAAACACAAATATGACGTGTGTCTGTGTATTATCAAACATCGAGTTCCGGTATAGTCACGGAAGAATACAGTTGAATTGCTGTAATACACGGAATATGTGTTCCATAATTATATCTGGATGTATTTAAATGTCACTAATTGCTTGCCGTACATGCTATATTTATACAAATTATGCAACTGAATATCGGTCTTGAAGACGGAAATAATACATAAAAACTTTAAATACTTTGTTGAAAGTTGTAAATATAATTATAATCAACAGTTGTACGGTTCTGTGTGAGATGAACATTCCGTAAAAATCGATATTTATAGCAAATTATGTAATTAACGTCTAGAGCTGATATTCACAATAAACTGTTATGTAGTAACGTTAAATGGATCAATCTTCATCCAAATATAATGAAAATATAATATAACACTTACACTGTTGTTGAACTAGGGTCCAAATTCCAAACAATATCTGGACATTCATATACGTTGTAACTACGATTTTTCTGAGTGAATTTGAAATACACACGGTGCGTTCGGAATGTCTCCATGTTTGACATGACTATAGGTGTAACACAACTAATTCGGAACCCAGTCAGGCATATATGTGAATATAGTCCTTATTTGAGACAACATAGTTCCAAGAAGTGTTAATAGTGTCGTAGATTAAAAAGGTTGACTAGTCATTAGGAATTAAATTGAGAAAGCATAAAAGCATAAATTTATACCATTTCGTTGAAAATTTAAGATATCAAAGTTGAAAGCGGAGGTATTTTTCCCGTGAAAACTTAGACAGGAAGTACCTATCCATAGGCTGTGACCTTCCGGGAACCAGTTTTTTCTTATATGACAGTTAAGGTCGGTTCATTTTTTCATGAGAGTTTACCGAAAGATGTGTCTTTCAGATGAGACATGTGTAATTTTGTTTGAACTTCAGATACAAATTCTACGAACGCAGAAATATGTGCAATTTAACATGGGAGGCAATGGGAGACGGAATTAGTTGTGTTACACCTATACACTAATTGTGACAATACATCTGAGCATCCTCTAAACGGAACAAATTTTTCAGTCTCAAGGGTGTTCCGTATAGACAGGTTTTACTGTATATATCTTTGAAAATAAACAAATAAAAATTTACATTTAAAAAGTTGTAGTTATTTAAAATGGCTACAGGACGTTCAAATCTGACCTGTGACTTTTGGGGGTTTGGGAGATGACCTGGTGACTTGCCCTGTGATTTCAAGTGACCCAAGACATTTGGAATACTTAATAAACAATATCTCATTTGCTTAAAAGTGACTTAAGGCAATTCCTAAATGCGCCGTGTGACCCAAAGGGGTACCCTCCCATAGCTCCATTAAAGATTAATGAAATCACACATTAAATGTAATCGTACAAACTTTAGGAACTGCTTCATACAGAATAAATTTTAGGGGTTGTATTCCAAAACTGAACATAATTACAGGACTATACAAGGGAATGCAGATTTTTATTAGACTGCAGAAAATTCTTTCTGGTTTTGCAGTTGTGCACTGTTGTTTTACTTTTAAAAATCTGAAAATCTACAAGATGTTGTTTTTGTTACAGGTGGGAGAAGGGGAGTATTTGATGTAGAAGATCTGGTTACCCTGTTGAAGACAGAGAATGCTAGAGATGTCTGTGTCATCCGATTACCAGAAACATTTTCCATTGCTGATTATATGGTCATAGTTACAGGTCTATCATATAGGCATTGTAGAGCAATAACAAGTACAATTCAGTGGAAGGTAAATACTTTACATGTATATACCCTCGCAAACAAAATTTGGGGGTGTACTCGAATCACCCTGTCTGTCTGTTAATATATCCTGTAAGTAAATCTCCTTCGGAACTTTTCAATGGATTTCAGTGAAACCTCAAACAAATATTAGAACATGTAGTGAGCTGTTGTTGTTGTTTACATTCTTTACTGCCACGTGTTTTGACTAGTGGGATACTCTGTAAGGTTCAAGCGAACTGTGGTTTAAAACTATTTTTAGACTGAGTGATAGATGATTTGATTTGTTTGATGTCCAAGGTTTTTTATTTTAAAAATTGATATTATTGACCATTAACTGCCGTGACTGTAGAAGATAATCATAATTCACAAATCCAGGTATGTGGATGATGTCAATAACCCTTGTGATACCTGACACCCCTAGATAAAAATGAAACCATCCAAATTTTCTAACTACTGACAAACGCTTCAGTCAAAGGGGGGTCACCCACGTACCATTGAGATAAGAAAACACAAGTCGAGGTAACAGTGATTTATTGCTGACAAATGACATTGATTCAATATCTTTCTTTTTCTTTATTGCAACATTATCTCTACCAAAAAGTCAAAGATCGATATTTTTATGACATGATCGATCATCGGATCGTCTGCCTTCAAACCACCGATAAATCGATGTTTCCGATGATCGGTGCACCACTATTAATTACCGATCTTTCCTATTTATTTACTTTCAGGAAATATAATTCTTCATATATTTACACCAGAGACAAGAGAACTATATGATTTAGAATCATTGTGGACACTTGGCGAGAAATATGATGACAAAAGCCAGAATTTGGAAGACCCATTTAGTATAAGCCAATCAGACTTGAAATGGTTGCAGCAGTTAGATGTTATTACTCTATTTACTTAACCTGACTGGTCACGGGTCAATTATATCGGGATTATTCGTTTCAATCTTACCTACAAGACAGAGAAAATTAAGCCACGCCCAACCTGTTCAATATATTTTAATAATAATAAATGGAAAGATAATTCAGTATAAATGCTGTAATTCTTAATTATTATGATTATGATGTATGTGTTTCATTTTGTTCAAGTCCCTCAACAAAAAGGACTTTTCGATATAGTAATTTTCAAAAATGTTTTCCTTGAAATGGCTTTAACAGAAAAACAAGGTTCAAGAGGAAGTATTCAATGCAATTCTTTGTAATCTTTATCATTTTCGCCTCTACGAAGTACATGGGGACTTTTGACATGACCTCAGCGTCCATGTCATTTCTGCATCTGCATCCACAACCAGTTTTCTGGAATTGAATCCTCTTTTTGTCCAGCAAAAGAAGACACATCCCAGACCAAATGTTAGCACTGCTACAATGTGACAGCGTTACTACAATCCTGCTAATATTATGCTAAATTTCTACTATCATTAAACAGTGTAAATTTAGCGAATAATTATCTATCTCCTAAACTACTCCTAATTTCCGCTGTCAAAAACAGTACTGCTTATTTTATGCTGAAATACAGCTAAAATCATACTACTTTTCTAGCGTAAATTAGCAGGTTATTAGAAAAGAGATTATCTTTCCACTAAAAATCCGCTATTTCTTGTAGCGTCTTTAGAGTACCTTTTTAATGTGCAGTTCAGCTAGAAACACGCTGTAAAAACATGGTTGAACGACTTTAATTAGGGCCCACCACTTTGTGGCGGAAGCCCTATAGTAATCAGGCTGTCCGTCTGTCCGTAACAAATCAGTTTTCAGCACTTTTTCCAATAGACTTGCAGATATTTTGTATATGAGTTAGGTATGATGAGTTACAAGTCAAGTTCATGTTTCGTATTGGTCCGTCAATTTTTGATGAAGTAACGGCCCTTGGACTCAGAAAATTTAACTAAAATAACAGTTTCCGCACTTTTTTTTTCGTAAGGCTTGCAGATATTGGGCAAATTTTTTGTATGAGAGTTCAGTACGATGAGTTACAAGTCAAGTGTATGTTTCGTTCTGGTCTGCTAATTTTTTACCAAGTTACAGCCCTAGGACTTAGAAAATTTCACTACGAATAACTAAAAATAACAGTTTTTCTGCACCTTTTTTTATAACGCTTGCAGATATTGGGCTAAAGTTTTGTATGTGAGTTCAGTATGACGAATTACAAGTCAAGTTTAAGTCTCGTTCCAGTCTGCTGATTTTTGACTAAGTTAATGCCCTTGGACATTGAAAATTTCACGAAAATCACCGTTTTCCACACGTTTTAGCTCACCTGGCCTAAAAGTCTATGTGAGCTTTTGCCATCACTTGGCGTCCGTCGTCTGTCCGTTGTCCGTCCGTCCGTCCGTCGTCCACAATTTACATTTCAATCTTCTCCTCTGAAACTACTGGGCCATTTTCTACCAAACTTCGCTGGAATGGTCCCTGGAAGGTCCCCTTTCAGAATTGTATCTGGGATCGCGATCGACCAACAAACATGGCTGCTGTTACTAAAAATAGAAAAAAGGGGGTGGTTTTTAAAAAATCTTCTCCTCAAAAACTGCTGAACCAATTTATGTCAAACTTTAGTGGAATGGTCCTTAGGTGATCCTCTTTCAGAATTGTATCCGATGACTCCGCCCACCAGCCAAGATGGCCGCCACAGCCGAACTTAGTTTAACATAGGACCCTATGAGAAATTCAATAAAAAATCTTGTCTGGAACTACTTGCTCAAATGGAACCACACTTTGGTGGAATGGTCCTTAGGTGATCCTCTTTCAGAATTTTATCCGATGACCCCGCCCACCATCCAAGATGGCCGCCTCAGCCGAACTTAGTTTAACATAGGACCCTATGGGAAATTCAATGAAAAATCTTCTTGTCTGGAACTACTTGCTCAAATTGAACCAAACTTTGGTGGAATGATCATTAGGTGATCCTCTTTCAGAATTGTATCCGATGACCCCGGCCGCCAACCAAGATGGCCGCCTCAGCCGAACTTAGTTTGACATAGGACCCTATGGGAAATTCAATGAAAAATCTTCTTGTCTGGAACTACTTGCTCAAATGGAACCACACTTTGGTGGAATGGTCCTTAGGTGATCCTCTTTCAGAATTGTATCCGATGACCCTGTCCGCCAACCAAGATGGCCGCCTCAGCCGAACTTAGTTTAATATAGGACCCTATGGAAAATTCAATGAAAAATCTTATTGTCTGGAACTACTTGCTCAAATGGAAACAAACATTGGTGGAATGATCCTTAGGTGATCCTCTTTCAGAATTGTATCCGATGACCCCGGCCGCCAACCAAGATGGCCGCCTCAGCCGAACTTAGTTTGACATAGAACCCTATGGGAAATTCAATGAATAATCTTCTTGTCTGGAACTTCATCTCAAATGGAAAAAAAACTTTTGTGGAATGGTCCTTAGGTGACCCTCTTTCAGAATTGTATCCGAAGACCCCGTCCCCCAACCAAGATGGCCGCCTCAGCCGAACTTAGTTTAACATAGGACCCTATGGGAAATTCAATGAAAAATCTTCTTGTCTGGAACTACTTGCTCAAATTGAACCAAACTTTAGTTGAATGATCATTAGGTGATCCTCTTTCAGAATTGTATCCGATGACCCCGTCCGCCAAGCAAGATGGCCGCCTCAGCCGAACTTAGTTTAACATAGGACCCTATGAGAAATTCAATGAATAATCTCCTCCTCTGGAACTACTTGCTCAAATGGAGCCAAACTTTGGTGGAATGCTCATTAGGTATGACGCTTTCAGAACTCTATCCGATGATCCGACCCATCATTCAAGATAGCCGCCACAGCGGAAGTTAGTTTAACATAGGACCCTATTCCATGGGATATTCATTAAAAAATCTTCTCGTCTGGAACTACTTGATCAATTTGAATCAAACTTTGGTGGAATGGTCCTTAGGTGATCCTCTTTCAGTATTGTATCTGATGACCCCGCTCGCCAACCAAGATTGCGCCTCAGCAGAAATTAGTTTACCATAGGACTCTATGGCAATTTTAATGAAAAATCTTCTCCTCTGGAACTACTCGCTCAAATGGAACCAAACTTTGGTGGAATGATCATTAGGTAGGTCCCTCTCAGAATTGTATCCAATGACCTGGCCCGCCATTCAAGATGGCTGCAACAGCCAAACTTAGTTTAACATGGGACCCCATGGGAAATTCATTTAAAAACCTTAGTTTTTGGAACTGCTTGCTCAATTTGAACCAAACTTTGTTGGAATGGTCCTTAGGTGATCCTATTTCAGAATTGTATACGATGACCCTGCCCGCTTACCAAAATGGCTGCCACAGCTGAACTTAGTTTATCATAGGATCCTATGGGAAATTCATAAAAAAATCTTCTTGTCTGAAACTATTCACTCAATTGGAATCAAACATTCGTTGAATGGTCACTAGCTGGGCCTCTTTCAGAATTATATCTGATGACCCCACCCGCAAACCAAGATAGCCACCACAGCCGATCTTAGTTTAACATAGGACCCTATGAAAAATTCATTGAAAAATTTTTCTTGTCTGAAACTATTTTCTCAAATGGAACCAAACTTTGGTGGAATGGTCACTAGGTGTGTCCTTTCAGAATTGTATCCGATGATCCCACAGGCCAACCAAGATGGCTGCCACAGTCGAATTTATTTTAACATAGGACCCTATGGGAAATTCATTAAAAAAAATTCTCGTCTGGAACTGCTTGCTAAATTTTAGTGGAATCATCACTAGATGGGTCCCTTGCAGAATTATAATTGATGACCCCACCTGCCAACCAAAATGGGTACCTAAATTGGAATAAGCTTATAAAAGGCCCGTATAGCTGAATATAATGGTTTTGATGTCTTTGCAACGGTTTGCCAGGTGAGCGATTACAGGCGCCTGGGAGCCCCTGGTTTCCATACGCTTTCAGATATTGGGCTGATATTTTGTATGTGCGTTTGGTTTGATGTGAAACAAGTCAAGTTTACGTTTCCTCTGCTCCCCCATTTTTTTTTTTACCAAATTACGGAATTTGACTTATCCTAAATTCGCGGGTAGCATGTCTACAAGAGAAATATTGAGTTCATATTGGTCTCTATGTACAGTATACAACCAGCGAGGCCATCTCCATGATATCTAGTTATTTTAGGTCTGACATCAATTCTGGTAAATTAATGGCCTGGTTTCATAAAATTTGGTGTGGAAGTTTCTTTGGGAGTCTATTAAGATCCAGTCCTAATGAGGTCAGTTTTTCATAGTACATTTCATACATCATTTTCCTTGGTTAAGTTTTATTTCTGACTTGTTTTCTCAGATAGTGAGCAGCCAACCAATATGTACATGTAGATTGGTGTGCAGATGAATCTTTCGTAGTCTGTCAGCATCCCATTCAAATTAGGCCACATTGATCTATATCTTTCATGCATCATTGACTTTGGTTAAGTTTTTTGTCTGACTTATTTCCTCAGATACTGTGTGGCATACCATCCTGTCAATTGGTATGCGAGTAAATATTGGGGAGTCTGTCAGCATCTAACCCAAGTTAGGTCACTTTGACCTATATTTTATGCAGCATTAGTTTTAAGATACATGTATACATCTGACTCATTTTCTCAGATACTTTGTGGCTTACCATCATGTACATGTAGGTTGGTGTGCAGATGCATCTTGGGAAGTCTGTAAGTATCTTACCCAAATAAGTTAATCTGAACCTACTTTTCATTCATCATTGACTTTGGTTAAATTTTACATCAGACTTGATTTTTTGGAAACTAAGTGGCTTTCTACCATGTAGGTTGGCACATACAAGCTTCTTTGGACCTCTGTCAGTATACCACTCAGAATTAGTCCTTTTGACCTACATTTCATGCTTCATTGACTCAGGCTCACTGTGACGTACAAGTTAAGTTCTCAGATACTGTGCAGTCTTCCATCATATTGTTACAGTAGTCCCCGTCTTATAAGGCCCCCCCTCAGGAAAGGCCACTCCTCTTATATGGCCAATTTTTTGTTGCATTAACTCATCATAGTGCAAATTTCACCCTCAAGAGAGGCCACTCCTCTAACTGACATAAGGCCACCTTTTAATGCAGAAAACAGACATTTTCCCTCCCATATAAGGCCAACTAGTATTTCTATTCTTGTTATTAGATTGTGCTAATGTAATGAAAATTACTAATTGTGTTTTTTTTTAAATGTTGTTACAACTTTGTCAGCTTGTGTTTTTCAATGAAACTGCTTAATGATTTTTGTTAATTAATAGTCTTAATTAAGATCAAAGGGCATAATACTTATCCAATCAGAATAAATAGTCTAAGATAACTAGAATCAAATAATTAATAAGTTGTCTGGATGCATTGTGAAATGTTACAGAAATACAAATTGATATAAAAACAAAATTATTCAGAATCACTGACAGCTCAAATTTTTAAATATATTAGTCCATGTATGGACTAATGATTTTCTATAGAAGTTCTTATATACATGCAATTCCACTTTTTACACATGCATACTGTATGATTCATTAATGAGACTATTAATATAAAGTAACATTTTTGCTGTCCAATCAATAAGATTAATGAGGTTATAGTGTAGAAGCCCCTCAGGAAAGGCCACCCTCTTATAAGGCCACTTTTCAAGTGCAGAAGGGGTGGCCATATAAGAGAGGGACTACTGTACACAAATTGGTTATTGAGTCAGGCTTTAGTAAAATGCAAACGTTGAAGGCAGTGGTTGCAACTCATATGAACCAGTGTGGCTTCCAAAGGGAACTTATGTATCATACCTCTAATATCTGATCGGAAAGTTTAATTGATTAGACTATTCTGTACAACAATGATACATATCTGAAGAAACCCCTTAGCAATTGATACGCCTTTTCTAAATAGAAGAAAAGACAGGAATTTATTCAGTTTTATGTAAAGTGGATACCCATTATTGGAAATGATTTGAGTATGAAGTCCTAGTTCAGATGCAAAAAAAAGATTCTATTTACAATTCAAGCAATTCAGAAATCTTTTTAATCTTATAGGTTTTTAAAACTTATTGATAGGCAGTAGATGCAGCTTTCTGGGTACCAATCTTCCATTGATGATTAGTTCCGTTAGACCTTCATTTGCCTCATCAATGACTGACTTTGCTTTAGGTTTTGGTGAAGATCTAGATATAGGCCACAACATGTCATACAACAATGATATTTGGTCAGTAGAAATGTTTTGCAGTAAATGCAGCTAAAGGTAATAATTGTGTGTCAGTTTGACCTACTTTTTTACTGCATGATGAAATCTGTTTAGGGTCAACATCAAGGATACTACATGTCATTCCTCAATCCTATTTCATTGGTAGATGCAGATTGCAGAGAAATACATTAACTTTGACAGCTGGAATTCTTTTCAAGTCTTAGTGACAGTTTTTTTTTGGTAAAATCTAGAACACCACATGACATTACCAAATTTCATTTGTCTGAAAACTCATCTTCCACTGACAACTGGAACATTTTCCCTTTCATTTTCTGGTTAAATGACTGATTAAGTTTTTGCTATCTAGATCTATTATGGAGGGGGTGGACAGGGTAAAGGGGGAGGGAGAAAGGAGAAAAGGGGAGGGAGAAAGGAGAGAGGGGGAGAAAGAAGAGAAGGGAAGGGAGAAAATAGAAAGGGGAGGGAGAAAGGAGAAAGGAAAGAAAAAAGGGGAGGGAGAAAGGAGAGAGGAAAAAGGGAGAAAGGAGAGAAGGGAAGGGAGAAAGGAGAGAAGGGGAGGGAGAAAGGAGGAAGGGGAGGGAGAAAGAGGGAGTGAGACGGGAGAAAGGTACCCCCCTGTCCTCCTCCTCATTATGCTGTTTGTCCTAAGGCAATAATGATATTTGCTCAGTACACGAAAAAATGGGTTAATTTGACCTTCTTTGATCTTCTTTTATACATTAATGATTATGGTTAGGTTTTTAGTTCACATCTACATTTACTGATGTGCACGTCAGACCTGAAAACGTCTTTTGTAAGATATCTTTTTTGTCTCGCCTGCGACGATAGATTCCGTCGTCGTCGTCGTCGTTGTCGTCGTCGGCGTCCACATTTTGGTTTACCCAAATGTCAAAGTTTTATAAACTGCAATAACTTTCTCAAATGTTATTCAGTCTTCTTGAAATTTGGACACAATATTCAGTACGGATAAAAATTTATATCCCAAGTATGATTTTGAAAAAAAATTCGAATTTTTCCGTTTTTTTTTCCTTAGTTGGACTTAGTTTTTTTCATGATAATTTATGGTGAAGACCTATATTCAAGCAATTATAAGTTATAGGGAAATGATAATTGGTCAGTGGATACATCATGGGTAACCACGAACGTCAGAACCAGAATTAGGTCATCTTGACCTACATTTTTCCGCATTAGTGACTTTGGTTATATTTTTGGTGGAGGTCCATATCTCAGTATCTATAACTTATAGTTGCATGATTATTTGTCATTGTACAGGTCATTTTGACCTACTTTTTTCCGCATGAATGACTTTGGTTAAATTGATTGTGGAGGTTCATATTTCAGCAACTATAACTTATAGTGGCATGATAGTTAGTCAGTGGATACACAATGGGTAACCACAAACATCAGTACCAGAATTTGGTCAATCATTTCTTACTAACCACAGCGACAGCAAGCGAGACACAGGGTTGCGTGCAACCTTACGTAATTTTTAATTTGACAGATATTTTGGGAAAATGTAAATATTACTTTGTCATCGATAGGCTTTAAGTTCTTTTTAACTGAATCTTCAAAATTCGGAAAGTCACGTTGTTTACACAAATGAGAATTTTACATGGAGATATAACTCACTTTGGCCAATTTTGTTAGATTTGTTAGATTACCTTTGAAATTGTTTTGTTTCTAATGGACTTTAACTTTACTAGAAAAAAATTTCATTAAAAATATTTTTCACCTGTGGAAAATATTATTTTGGAGAAGAAATATTTATTTTAAATCATTAGGGGCAACAAAGCAAGACACATTTTCCTGTAAAAGTATTTTACTAAAATCTTATAAATTCTTGAAATTCCAACAAACATTTTCAAAAGTTGGCTATGCTGATGATAAGTATTAAATATCGTATTTGGATCTTGTAGAGTAACGCAGCTTCCATTGACATTTGGATGTGTTTCATCTCAATATTCCCCAAGATTGACCTTGTTTTAATTTTAGGTTATTGTTCAAATATAGGATACTACATTTTTATTAGCTCACCTCACGAAGTGAGGGGGATTTATGTGATACCCCTAGCGTCCGCATCCGGTTGGGAAGAATTGTTAAGGTCCATTCCCACTTATCCTCCATCAACCATATTAGTATGTATGATGCGTCCAGCGATGACATCTGCAATGCATGCTTCGGATGCTGTCTTTGACCTACATTTTAAACATGTATGACTTGGTTAGGTAGAATTGTTAAAATCCATTCCCGCTTACTGACATGTCCCACATCTACAATATTGGTATGCATGATGCATCTAGGGATGACAACTGCAATGCATGCTTCGGATGTGCTGTCTGTGACCTACATTTTACGCATGAGCTACTTGGTTAGGTAGAATGGTTAAAGTCTATTCCCGCTAACTGACATGTCCCAAATCAACAATATTGGAATGCACGATATATCGATGACAACTGCAATGCATGCTTATGATGCATTCTGTGACCTTCATTTTACACATAAGTGACTCGGTTAGGTAAAATGGTTAATATCCATTCCTGCTTACTGACGTGGCCCACATCAACAAAATTGGTATGCATGATGCATCTAGGGAAGACAGCTGCAATGCATGCTTTGGATGCTGTCTGTGACCTACATTTTACACATGAGCGACTTGGTTAGGTAGAATGGTTAAAGTCTATTCCCACTCACTGACAAGTCCCAAATCAACCAAATTGGTATGCATGATGGATCTAGAGATGACAGCTGAAATGCATGCTTCAGATGCTGTCTGTGACCTACATTTTACATATGAGCGATTCGGTTAGGTAGAATAGTTAAAGTCAATTCCCGATTATTGACATGTTCAACATTATCCATATTGGTATTCATGAGGCATCTAGGGATGACAGCTGCAGCACATGCTTTGGATGCAGTCTTTTACCTACATTTTAAACATTGGCGACTTAGTTTTTAAGAATGATTAAATTCCATTCTCAATTACTGACATGTTCCAAATAGAGACTAGACAGGGCTGTCGGAATTGACAGCTATCCCCGAAGCCCAGCAAAGCCTAACCCTGCTGTCGGTGCCTATGTGGATTTTGTTAAACAGATGCAAATAAGTGTTACTGATAAACTGGTCCTAAAAAAGCATGGTAGCTCATTAAAAAATTGTCTGCTAAAATGACCCAAAAATATATAAGTAAAATTGAAAAAAAAGGTGTTAGTCTGCAAGTTTTTCAGGAAATCAGCTAAAGTTTGAAACTTCAAATGATCAAGATTAGTCCTAGTAGTAAAGCAATCTGAAAAATTTATGGTTGCTAAGTGAAATTTCCAAAAATATTAGTCAGAGTTTTTCAGGAAATTTCTAAAGTTGGAATCAAATATGTTTTGAAATCCAAACGATTAGGTTAATGTTAGTGCTAAATGATCCAAAAAATCTATGGTTTCTAAGTGGAATTTCCAAAAATATACTAGTCTGAGAGTCTTTCAGTAAATTTACCAAAATCGGAATTATATATTTTTGAAATCTAAATAATCAAAAATGGTGTTACTGTTAAAATGATCCAAAAAATATATAATTCCTGAGTGAAATTTCCAAAAATATTAGTCTGAGAGTTTTTCAGGAAATTTACCGAAGTTGGAATCAAATATTTTTGGAAATCCAAATAATCAAGATTAATGTTAGTGCTAAAACGATTGAAAAAATATATGGTTGCTAAGTGAAATTTCAAATAAATATCTGTCTGAGAGTCTTTCAAGAAATTTATCAAAATTGGAATCACATTTTTTTTAAATATAAATAATCCAAACTAATGCCATTGTTTAAATGATCCCTAAATATATGGTTGCTAAGCAAAATTTCAAATAAATATCTGTCTGAGAGTCTTCCAGGAAATTTACCAAAGTTGGAATCATATAGGATTTTTTGAATTCTAAAGGATTCAAATAATTGTTAGCTCCATGATGACAATGTACATATTTCAGTATCAGAATTCCAAAACAAACTGGTCTTGGAGACTTTCAGGAAATTTATCAAAGTTGAAACGGCAATCAAAATTTGCAAACCATATTGCATATCTACAGATAGAATGCAATTATCAAATACAAATACAAATACAAATATTTTATTAGCACAAACTCAATTATAATAAGTGGTTAGGGCCAATATAACATATCACAGTTGATAACCTAGACAATATAGGTATAGTGTGTTGACATCTGAAATTTATGTGAATGAGGCTTAGAAACAGGAGTGAAATGCGAGGTTCATCGGGCATTTCAACCTGTTTCGTGCCGAATACAATTAAATTTCAGATGTCAACACACTATACCTATATTGTCTTTATACTGCAATCCGGAAAAAATATATTTCTTGAAAAAAAATGTGTTTGTTTTACTAAAAAACCCAAAACCATAGTATTTCCCCTTCGGAGCCTTTCTTTCGTAGCTCGTGATTACTGTATACCCAATACACAGAATCATGGAAACTGACATTTTACCTTATGAGCTTAAATCGGGCGATAACATGATAATTATAACACATTATGAGTATATTATGTAATATGATAGGCAAAAAATGAAAGATATAAACAGTTTTCATCAAAAAAATTATTTTTTGCTATGCTATGCTTTTGGTTCTGTAAAAATCGCCTGTCAAAAAGGTCATTGACTTGAAAAGCGAAAGACGGGTCAATAGAGGTCATTGACGGTAAAAGCAAAAATTTATACGTAGGGCTTTATATGTATAATAAAACAACTGATTGCAGTATAAAATGTAATATATGATAATAAATCATACAATTATGAATGTCGCAATATTAATTAATGAATTCTACTTTTTCTTTATTCTAAGCAGTCAAATATGAAATTAGAAGACATTTTGAGGATTTGGATACAGTTGCTATTCATAATTATATTTAATTTTTCTTTTTTACTTGTTCTCTTGTAGAATTTGTAATGATTAGTTATCTTATTTTCAAATATATTTCGCTGGGTTTCGTAACCACTGCAATTAAATAAGAAGTGATATTCATCTTCAATATTGGAACTACAAAGTGGACACAATCTGTCCTTTTTAGAAATATTTAAATGTCTCCCTTTTTCAATCATTAACTGGTGAGAACTAATTCGTATTTTACATAACACGGATCTATCAGTTATGTTGATTAATTTATCAACATAAGTTGGCCTCTTACCCATAATGTAGACTCCTAGGAAAAACTCTAATTTTGTGGAATTGTTAATATTTGAATTTTGTGCTCGGGCACATTGATCCATAATTCTTTGTTTTATAAGTAATAAGGAAGATTTTAACATATTAATCGGGTTATTAATTAAATATCTATATCCCAGCGAGTTTAAAATATTTTCTGTTACTTTGATCCAGGGATTTGAATTTTTTGTTGATATATATATTTCATACGCAAGTGTATTTTCATCAGATAAAAGATGAACTAAAAACCCAATAATTGAATGTTTTATTTTGTATTTCATGGGAAGCCTAGCTAATTCTGCTCGGCATGCATCATTCGAGGCTTTGCAATGAACCCCAAGAATCTCATTATGAATTTCATATGAAATTTTTCAATTGGGTCTAATTATCCTAATACAAATTTCAAACATATAATTAAAACTGCATCTGCATAAGAAATTCAAATCGCATGCCTTTTATACATTTGACCCTTTTTGGCCCCTTGTTTGGACACCTGGACCAATTTAAAAATTCCGAAAGCTTATTGCGCATCTACGCGTTATATGCAACCATTCTATTACAAAATTAAAACCCTAAAAATGTAAAACGAGTTCTAGTCACATGCCTTACATAGAAATTTGACCCTTTTGGGCCCTTGTTTGGACACCAGGACCAATTTAAATATTCCGAAAGCTTATTGCGCATCTGCGGGCTATATGCAACCATTCTATTACAAAATTAAACCCCTAAATCCTAATTGACCAACCATAAGCGGTTCCTGCAAAACTGACATAATTACAAACTTTAACGTAAAAATTTCAAAGTCACTTTACAATGACTGAGGAATTGGGAGTTAATAATCTTCATGGAAATGAGATGGGACTTTACTTACCTAATACCATCGACCAACCGTAAGCGGTTCCTGCAAAAATGACCTAATAACAAACTTTAACATAAAAATTTCAATGTCACTAGACCAACCTTTATACTTTGAAGGGAAAGGGGGTTATATTTGTTTTCTTTTTTTTTTTTGGCTGATTGAAAGTAATCCCTTTTCATCTGAAATCACTAGGCTAAATGAAAACAAAAAAGCGACTTGAATCATTTATGAAAGGTCTTTAACAAAAGTTCCTTGTATTATCTCGATCCATCGACAAACATGGTCGACATTGGCGATTCTTGTTTGTGGTTGGCTGGTAAAGAAAGATATCTTCTCTTCTGAAACCGCCTTGCCAAATCAATTTATATTAGATAGGAAGCTTGGTCCCGAGCTGTCAACAAACATGGCCGCCATGGGCTATGGCTGATGTAGACCAATCTTTTCCTCTGAAATCTTTTGGCTAAATAAACTTATACTTGACAGGAATACAATTATATTTGACAGGAATCATCTAAGCGAGTCGTCGTCATTGGCAATTCTTGTTTCTGATTGACTGGAAACATCTGTGCAAGGTTCTATCTGAAAATCGAACAGTTTTTATCCCGTCAGACAATGAATATATCAACTTCATTTTTTACGTGCCAGTTATTAAGTTTTACATGCTTAGCCTTCTCAGCCTCTAGTTTTTGAACACCAACTTGTCCGCAATCTAAATTTACCTTCACTTTGTTAACTAAAAAACATCAAACCGGCGAGCAATGTATGTGACTGCATTTTTAAGTGACAGTTTGTAAAGAGAAAAGAATATAATAATCGATAAAAGAAAACAGGTGGTCGATTGGATGAGCTGCAACTGAACTGATACCAGTCAAATACACACAAACACACACACACACACACACACACACACACACATATATATATATATTATTTATCGGAATATACTCGTTTAGCTGTGTATTAGCTGTGTATTTTTACAACTTACCAAGGAAAAGAACGTTTATAATATTTTATCAATAATATGAAAAAACAGCTTTATTAGAATCACGTACATATTCTTGGTCAGCCTTGCTGAAATCAAAGCGAAAACATGCAATTTTTAATACTATGTTCGATATTTGATTATAATACCGCTATTCCCTTGTAATTAAACACTAGACAACTTGTACATGTGTCCAGTTCGACGCTTGCATCGATCAGAACAAACTTGTGCCTATGCATTTCAAAATCACAAACGAACTAGCGCAGGTGTGCGAAAAAACTAGGACGAGGTGTGAGAAACAACTGTCGCACTAACATTGACTCATGCTTATTATAACGTTATAACCAAAAATTGAATATCGTGGTTAGGATCAGTTTGAAGAGGTCAATTCATTGTACATTATTTGCAGAAGAAAATTAATAAAACAATTACATTTTGTTTGTAACAATGGATTTTCCATATGGAGTAGATAACGGAGCATCTTGCCTTTTTTTACCATTGAAATAACACCACATATGGCAGAATATATCATTATTTACATTAAGAAATCTATTCTGTATCTTGAGAATATCAAATGATAAATATATTTTATCCTGAGGATAAAAATTCTTCATTCCGAATGTTTTGATCGTTTGATTTTCCCATGATTCATCGTTAAAGCCCGAACTAATTGTAGCACATGTCCAGTGCAACCGTTTATCGGAAGCGCACCTTCCAATGACATTACAAGTTTTGCAGAGTAGATTCTCTCTTGGTATTTTGTATTAGCAGCCCTTTTCAATTTCTAAAGAGTGATCATTAGTTATAAATTTTGTAAATTTTCGACGTTGCAAATTTTCCGATGATAAATAGTATCCTCTGTTTGAGGAGCATTTTAATTGCTTATATAAAAATAATTTGTTGTTTCCATCTAGATTATAAATTTTTGTATCATATATCATATTACATTTTTCCAATTGTAGAGTTTGTATAGTTTTACTTCTGGTTTTTTGTACATCTTTTCTGTTATTAATATATTCTAATTGTTTTTAGAAATTGTAATTGTACAATGTTTTCACAATAAGTACTGTAAATTCAGAAATTATTGCAATGTTTTTATTATCATTGCGAATATTGCGACATGATGACAATTGTAATAGTTATAACTCGCATTTCGAATTTTGCTAGTAATGTACTGTTACAGATTTTACTATATCGCAATAATTTAACTCGCATTATTGTCGGCATCGGAAGATTCGAAATAATAAATGCACACAATAACTTCTGAATTTACAGTATATGAAGAGTATATGTTATTAGAATGTAGCGCCTTATTTTGGTCAGGAAAAAACACACAAACACACAAATATTTAATCAATTGATAATACAAAATCCACATTACAGCATAAATATCTGAAATTACAATATTCACCACACCATTGTGAGTCTCAAACACATTTCTATCCAAGGCTATTCCATAGTCTAGCGTTTGATTTTGCAAATCACCTCGTATTTTCTAATTAAAATATAAATGAATTATGCCTTAGGTTATAAACATGTGTTTTACTGATTAGACAAAGAAAACGCCTGTCCCCTATTATGGTAAATATTTAACATATTATGTGTAAAAATTGAGCTATATATATATATATATATATAAGTTTTTTTTAAACACGATAGAGAGTAACTATATATAAAGTCGGTTTCAGTTCTTTTAGAAATTCGAAAAATGTCACGGGTGTTATTATGCGTAAAAGTTATAATTTGAAATTTCAGCAGTTGATGAGAAATACAAATACACTTTTAAGATACTCTTATTTTTTCGCTAATATCTTTCACTTTTTATGCACTCGCCGTAAAAATTGCAATTTTTTAACGACCAGATTAAAAAAATTGTTAGTCATGATCTGTCCCCTATTAGGAAAATCGATAGCTGACAACAATTTGCACTCCATCTTAACGGTATTCTCAATTATTGTCGATATAACATGTGTGTTAAGGTGAATTTACTTTATATATCTTTAATTAAATCAATTTAAACGTTTATCACTCAGTGTTGTATTGCTAACATTATTGTCGTTTAGGTAAGTCATAACGAATTATCTTACAATTGTTACATTCATGCGGACCTGGAACATGTTTGGAATTTTTTTAAATTATATCTTTTTTTCAAGTCCCTACAACGATTTAGGCAAGTTCTCGAAAAAAATGTCTCTACCTACAACGAATTACGCAAGTTCTGGAAAAAATTACCCTTTTTTTCCAGATATGCTTAATTCGTGGTAGGGAGGGGTAATTTTTTTCCCCAAAACATGCTTAATTCGTTGTAGGGACTAAAAAAAATCCAAGCATGTACCTGCTAGGTCCCTATGGATACATCGTATACGTAAACGGTCAGGCGCAGAATGAACCATTGTATGTTTTCAAACTTGATTGGATATCCTGGTAGTGCCCAAAAATGAACGAGTCCAGATTATCGGACAAAGACAGGTTCCGTTGAAATATAAAATTAACATTTTTAACGCAAAATTATTTATGAATTCAACCGGATTCAGGAGAGTATTGTTAAAATATATATATATATATACCGTCTACCGTATCTAGAAACACATATATGGTTTCGTTTGATGTAGTCAATTTATATTCAAATATACCGCATGAATATGGAATACAAGCCATTAATTACTGGCTTGCAAAATTTAGACATGAACTCCCAGAAAGAATACACAAAGATATTATAATTGAGGGACTTAGATTCATTTTACAAAACAATTATTTTATGTTTGATAATTCATTTTATCGACAAAAGTCCGGAACTGCCATGGGCACTAAAGTTGCACCCACTTATGCGAATTTAGTGATGGGCTACTTTGAAATTCAGTTATATCAAAAATCGCAAAGAAAATTTGGCAACAATTTCTATAGATACATTAGAGACAACTGGAAAAGATATTTGGATGATTGTTTTATTCCATGGCCAGAGAGCCTTCCAAAACTAGTAGAATTTAAAGAACTGATAAACAGCATAAATGAAAATATCCAGTTTACGATGGAATATAGCAACGAAGAATTGCCATTCTTGGATATCCTGGTTGTGAAAAAAGACACTAAATTAGAAACCGACATTTATTATAAATCAACAGACTCTAAACAATACTTGCTATTTTCATCATGTCATCCGAAACATACCCGACTCAATGTACCATATAATTTAGCCAGAAGATCGTTACAAACATGCACCGTAGAAATATAAGATTGCAAGAACTTAAAGATGTCCTTGTCGATCGTGGGTACCCTACGTCACTAGTAGACAATGGGATAATACGAGCAAAATCTTTAAATGTGGGAGAATTACGAACTGTTAGAAACGAACCGGATCAAATGGCAATACCTTATATTTCGACCTATAATCCGAGAAACAACGAAGCATTCGGAATAATTTATCAGAATTTAAATACACTAACAACAGATAGTCGATTAAGACACGTTCTACACAATTTCAAAATAATTAAAAGTAAAAGGCAACCTAAGTCACTTAAAAAACTTTTAACGAGTGCCAAATTGCCAGAACTGACCAACAATCCAATCGTTAAGAAATGTGGACGTCCGAATTGTGCGTCCTGTATTTACTTAAAGGAAGGCAGTGAACATAAATTTAAAACCGGTTCAATTTTTAAAATTAAGAACAATTTTAACTGTGCGTCAGAAAATGTTTTATACATTATCATCTGTAACGGCTGTAAAGAGGATTATATAGGACAAACGGGCATGAGTATTCGTAGACGAATGACAGTGCATAGACAGCAAATTCGGGACCCTAGCACAAGAAATATTCCACTAAGCGGACATATAGAATTGTGTGCAGGTTCACAAATTCCGAATTTTCAAATTTTCCCTTTTTATCAATGTGCCGAAAACTTTACGGAACAACAAAGAATTAACAAAGAAATATACTTTATACGTAAATTTCGGCCGCGCTTAAACGGAAGTTTATTGTAACGTCACAAAAGTTGATCTCCATGTACTGTTACTGTTGACAACGTTAGTTCACCCATGAATATCGCTGAAGGCAGCGTGAAACCGGTAGGGACAGTGAGGAACATTTTTCAATGTATTGTGTGAATTGTTTTCATTAAG